>SRPN01000430.1:0-17757 GCA_018360045.1 Claviceps capensis | reverse complement strand
AAAATTGAGTCCGCCGAAGAAAATATGGGGCAAAAGTGGGGTAGGTGGTATGAATAAGAATATGGGGTGGTAGAAATAACAATACTCAAAAAAAAAAGGAAGGAAAAGAGAAGAAACTCTGAGACAGCGTAATTGAGAGAAAAGAAAGGGGAACAAAGGAGAATTAAAGGAAGAAAAGCAGAGTACGATGGAGGAAAAGAAAAGAAGCGTCAAGTCAAGTAAAGCAAGCACTGCAGACTCTCGCTTCTGCTGCATTAAACTGCATGCCGCGATGGGTTCACGATGCGCACACGGCATCACGTGCCCGACGATGAGCAGATCAGCATTGACACGCAGATTGCAGATGATTGGAAGATACTGTGAGGATGGCCGGGAAATCAATGCAAAGTACGTGAGGAAGGACACAGGATGTAGGATACAGATCAGGATGCAGACGTAGGATAGGTACGAGACGCTGATACACCATACCTAGCCTGAAATACGCATTCACATTATTTACGGAGTACACAGGAGGTATGTACCTACATTCGGCCCACGGAGTAGGTACCTTACGATACCTTACCTGGTACCTATTCGTACGTACGCTGCCCCTCTTTGCGGCCGTTGGCCCGTGGCACGGTGGCCATTCCATCCACTCTGCGGCTTCTGCTCAACAGACAGAGCATCACCGAGTCGGCACCTCACCACCAACACGCATCTCCCACACTTGCTTCCTCATTCGAACAGCATACTCAAATCACATACTTCGGTCACGCCTGCCAAGGCCCTCAGATCGATGCCCTCGGCTCGCAGGAGACATCGCCCTTAGCTTCAGCTTGAGCCACGCCCTTCGTCCCCCTCCCACCATCTCCCGCGGGCGAGCTACGTCGAACCATGATGAGCTTCGACGGCGGCACAGGCTACACCGAGTCCGACGCCGAGGACGACTTCGAGCGAGGCGTGCACGATCGTTCCCCCGTTGGTGAATCGGAGACCTCACCCATCGACTCGGAGCCGTCGACGTCGACCGAACATATCCCTACGCCGGGTGCCCGGCGCTCCAGCACTGACCCGGCTCTCGAGAGCATCATCACGGATTGGAGCGCCGGGGAGTGTGCCGACTTTGTGAGCACCATTGGCTTGCCTCAGTATGCGGAGAGCTTTGTCGGTATGGGTCCCTGGCGTCTCACGTTGTCACTGTTCACTGCAGACTGAACACACGTTTCGCCATTGCTTATCGTTACTCCTTTTTTGGTCTTGATACTATGCATGCTACGAGTATGCATCAAGGTCGCTATGGCACCTTTTCAGACTTTGCACTATGCGTCAATGCTGCTTCAAGGTGGCTTTGCTCCCAGGACCCAAACTGATCTCACATTCTTTCGGTAGAAAACGAAATCGTCGGCGAAGCGCTGATTGCTCTGCATCACGATGACTTGAAGAGCATGGGCATTTCCAGCGTCGGACATCGATTGTCTATCCTAAAAAGGGTGTACGATGTCAAGAAGGCGCAAGATGTGCCCAGCGAGAGCGACCACTACTCCCCCTTGTGTAAGTACAATCTCTCGTGCGGCTGCCAGATTGGTTTGTGGCTCTAAAGTCACCGCTTGCTAATGGATGCGCGCGTCGTGGGATGAAGCTGCCGATGCGGAGGCGCAATATGCAAACGCGACGCTCAAAGATATCAGAATTCTGGTCGAACAGCTACGCCTACGAGACGAACGAATCAACATGTTGGAACTGGATCTGCGACGCATGACGGACGATTTCAGAAGGCTTCGAGAGGATATGCTACCCGCCCTGCGGCTCGTCAAAGACCAGCAGACGCCATTACCAACAGTCAGCGGGGGCGGCTCCGGTCAAGCGTACATGTTCGAAGCGACCATCTCTCCTCCTCCTGCCGCCACTACGCCATCGCTTGGATCAGGCCCTGGAGTCATGAGGCAATACTCGCAACGAAAGATTCTCATTGGCGCAACCGCCAAGACATCCTCTCCCACACAAGCTATTCCCGATAGGTCTCTCTCGGATCAGAACCTAGATCCCTCGAGTGCTGCTGATCGAGGCGCCCTGTCGTCGTCGCATTTAGCAGCGGCAAACGGGTCCGGCCAGACGTCATCCGCGCAGCTTTCGCCCAACTTGGCTTCCCCGACATCACCACCAAACTACGCCTCGGGGGCCACCACATTGGGATCCCGGACCTATCGCGGCGACAACTCCTCCACGCCTTCCAATCGATCTACCTTGAACGACCCAGATCAGGGAGGTTATCCGTCGAGAGACAAGGCTGGAGGGAGCGGCTCCGCAGGCCCTCCTCGCCGCCGCGAAACTCCCGCACCCGATACGCCCATCAGCGGCCCGAACGGCTCCTCTGTCGAGGTATACAAATCGTTCCGCGTCAGCATGGAAGACCCCTGCCACAAGGTCCTCCCCGCGGCGCTACGGAAATACAATATTAGTCCTCCGTGGGATAACTACGGCCTGTACATCGTGTACGGGAACCAGGAGAGATGTCTGACAATGGACGAGAAGCCCCTGATTTTGTTTAAGCAATTGGACAAGGAGGGCAAGAAACCAATGTTTATGCTTCGGAAAACTACGAATGCGCAGGTGGATGGCGAGCCTGGGAGTGCGGGCGTGGCGAATGCGGTGAGGGGGGCGTCGACGGGATTTGATCCGCCGGGAGGTATCATATGAGGTGGGTGAGTGCGCAGACTACGACTTGGTATGATACGTCTATCAACATCGGTCAGTTTGGAGTCGGGTTCTCATTTTCGGTATGGAGGCTGTGTGCGCAAGTGGCTCATGCACACTGGTATTGGCTCCCTGTGCGAGGCGGGAAGCTGATGCGTCGCATACTCAAGTCGTGCGTGGGTGCCAAGATTGGGCCGCAGACGCACACTCACTCACTCACTCACTCGTCATATCACACATACTCATGCTCACTCATGCTCACACTCACACTTACACTTACACTTACATTTACACTTACACACACCCAAACTCGCTCACTCGCTCACACGCACACCAACTCGGACGCTTCACGGTCCACGCCTCAGCAACTCTTCGACAAACCATCAGCGTCCTCTCCCCACCCCCCCATGCACATCTTCTTCCCGAGTCTTTTTTATTCCTCATCTTCCAACTTTCACAACGGCACGTTGTCCTGCATACTCCTTCATTCATCTTCGTCTCCGAGCATAGCACTCAATCGCAATCGCAACGCAACAGCGAGGATCACAAAAAAAGCATTGACATTACTTGCATCACGGGATACGAGAGACGGCGTCTTTTTTCTTCTTCTTCTTCTTCTTCTTCTCATTCTCATTCTCATTCTCATTCTCATTCTTCGTACATATACATACATCTCTGGTCTCTTTTGGTATGGCTTGGTATTCTGATTCTTTTTTCTTTCTCTTTTTTGTTTTGGGTATGCCGGCATGGCAGCGGATTCGAGGTGATTTTGTATCTTTATACTTTCTTCTTTTTTTTGTGTGTGTCTATATTAGGAGGTTAGAGATGGGGACTCTTTGTGCTTATATACCTTCTTCATGAAACTCTTTTACCTCTTTTTTTCTAAACAAGTTTGTTTCATGGAAATCAGGCCATCTTTTCCGAGTCTTGGGACGAATCCGATGTGATTCTGGTACATAGGAGAGGCTCCGTATAATGACTGCGTCTCGGAGCTGGAGCTGGAATATGGAGTACCTAGGATACGTGAACGTACATGTTGCAGGAAGGGCGGATGTGTACCTAGCCAGCGGGGGAGGCTGAGAGGCTTTAGAAAGCTTGAGGACTGCTGCAGTTACTAATTACTCTTTGGTAATAATTATACAATCATATGAGAGAATGACTATGTACCTGTTATGTATACGTAGACTTGTTTTTTGTGACGGACTTTGCGCCCCGGTTGTTTCTTCCCCGCAACTGGACGGAACTCGGCCTGTCCAGACTAGGTAGGACTACCTACACATGTAGTCCGGTACATATGTACAATCAGACCGGCGTCCACGCTGCTTCATTGCACACAATGCACGAACATTGAAACTACATGTACACCGAGCCTACCTACATGGGTATTCCTACTCGTCGCCCTACCTGTGAACTATGTACATGTAACATATGTATGTACCTACTCCCTAGGTACCCCAGATTCAGAAGACTGCGTTGTGGAGAGCAAGTCCGTGCTGCTGGCAACCTGCTGCAGTGCGACGTTGAGTCACGCAACCAATGGTAGGTACAATGTATACTCCGGACAGTTTGGTGGCCACCAGACCAGTCAGTGGTCAGTGGTCACCAGACTCTACCCGTCGCGTCGCATGTGGCTGCAGCTCGACGGGACGAAGCGCACCTCGCTTGACCAGAATTGGCCGAATTCCGGCTTGAGGGATCCCTCCCGGACGAGATGATGCGTGGGTTTTTTTATGGTCGTAGGCGCGGTATATGTCCTGGACGGAGTGCTCTGCCGGGGGTGCTCTGTTTTTGGACGACTTTGTAAGCTGTTCACTGAGACGGCGACGAAGACGATTTGCGGACCGATCTGCAAGTGGAATCAGCGCCGGCTGGCCGTGGCAGTCTCCGTGGCAGTCTGGCAGAGTCGAGTTCAGACGAAGGAATGTAGAGAGAGGTCTTTTTAAAGAGATAAGGATGATGAAACATGTACCTACCGTGGTGTTGCCAAGTCGTCAAAAATTACAGAATGCGCAAAATACCCTCTAACTCGCAGCGAAAAGTCAACACCATACTGCAACTTGCAAGACTACCTCCCAATGCCCATAGCTTTGACGTAGTCCCGTCCGTACACGCGGCGGGGATGACATGATGTTGCATAGCCTCAAGGCGGAATACATAGGTAGGTAGAGAGGCCGCGTTTCTAGTGGCGCAGCTTGCAAGTGGCGCAGCGGCGCGTGACGAATCTCGACGGACCGACTGATCGACCGATCCCACGAACTTGTCATATCAACAGATAGTTGTGACCATGAGACTCGAAAAGCATCAGCTTGACGACCTTGAACAACTTGTCCTCAAACCTCCCCTCGAAACACCTCACGCGATGCTCGACGCAAACCTCCCCACCTACACTCATCGCACGTCCGACAACCCCCTCCACACGTTCCTCTACTACACGTACAACGGCTCAGAACCAAGTCCCGCATACCTGCTCAAGCGACCGTCCCCCTCAGTCTCACGCAGCCAGTATGCTCTGGGCCTCTTGGACGTACACTGCCCGTCCGTCGTATACGCTGAAGTCCTGATACAGCCCATATGGACGCAGCCGACTCTCTCGGCGGCGGAACTCCGCGCAAGCTCCTCCCCGAACGGCAGCCCCGCAACTCCCGCGCCCCTCGTGCCCGACTCATTCGACATCTTGCTCTATAACCCAGACCAACGCATCTCCGTGAAGCGCATCCCCGGCAGCTGGGGCAAATCAGAGACATGGGAATTTGAAGTCCCAGAGCGAACCTTTAGGATGCCCAGCGCCAGCGAAATCGACCGAGACGCCGGGCTCGCGGTGTCGGACCTAGCCCCCAAGGTAGTCTTTCGCTGGAAACGAGACGGCCGTCTCAGCAGGGACATGTCATGCTACATGTGCGGATCGAGCCTAGGCGGCACGAAAAGCAAGGAACCCGACATCACCGTCGCCATGTTCCGGGCCGCCAAGAGCGGGAGCATCGTCACCGTGTACGAGCCCAACATGGCGCGCGTCGCCGTGGAAGATCGCAAGGGTCTCGAAGTCGCGCTGCTACTGGGTGCAGAGGTCGTTCGCGACTTGTACCTCGTGCCGCGGCATGATCCGTTCAACACTGGCGGTGGGGGACCAACACGACTGCCATCATCATCACCATCACCATCATCGCCGCCGCCGCCGCCGCAGCAGCAGCAGCAGCAGCAGCAGTCGATGCCCTCGAAAGACACCGTTGTGCATCCCCGGCCGGGGCAAGGACGCACAACGCCTAGCACCGTCACGGCCGCGGCTGTTAGTCAAGCACAGGTTGATGCTGAGACCAAGAGACTCCAGGCCATGGTCGCCGATGAGAAAAAAATACAGCGGGAGCGCGAGCAGCGAGATCGAGAGGAGCAGGACCGTATTCGGAAGATGCTTCAAAAGGAACAGGACGCGCAGCGCCGAAGACGAGAAGCGGAAGTCGAGCAGGAGACAGAACGGCTTCGCAGACAGTATGGGATGCAGCAGCAGCCGCCGTTGCCGCCTCGTCCGGTTTCCAACCAGGCGCATCCGTACGCTTCGGGTGGTTTGGGCGGGGGGCAGCAACAGCAACAGTTATCGCCTGAAACGATGCCACCTCGGCCGAATAGCACGGGACCGCCCTCTGGCAGCGGCGGCGGCAGCGGCGGCGGCGCAAAGAAGAAGCATTCCGGCCCGCTGAGCGCACTGCTTGGTCCATATGGCGGGGTTCCGGGCGCGACGATGAGTGGCTTCTTTCACCGGCTGGATGAGGATAAGAGGAAGAAGCGGGTACAGAAGAAGAGGAGTTTGTAGGGGGTGAGCCTGGAGGAGAATTTGAAATGCATCGCGGGGCGTTGGGCGTGTTATGGTGTTCTGGATTTGTCATGGGCTATGTGAACTTGGTCGTAGATGATCTGGACTGGCTGTTCTGACATTCTTTTGACTGGTGTTCCTGACTTCTGAGCACTTGGAGTTAAGCGTGGACGTGTACATTTACGTATTGCCATTGGCAGGTACATTACATATGCGCATCACAGAGCTGGCAACTTGCACAACATGAATTTCGTATCTGGATCAATATCTTTCCATCGCTGCCTCTATGTGACTGATTTTCGGTCCGGAGCAACTAGAACTGAATTGGAACTGATTCTACCGGAGTCGTAATACGGTAATAGAGGCCCTCTTGCAACTGTCCCATCCCGTCCCGTCAGTCCCATGCGAGCTCGTGGAGACCATGCTACTTGAACTCGTTCTTCGATGGACCCCTCACAGCCTGGGTCTTGAGCCTCCAGCTGACCTTTTAACACCGTCTATTCTTATGATTGCGTAAGTCTTTGTCCACAAACGACCCAATGAGTCGCATGGTGCGCCGTTTCCAGGGACGCCTTGGGCCTCGGTGGGTGTAGCTTTGTGTTTGCTCCCGCTTTTAGGCCAACAAACGGGCAAACAGCCAACAGAACAGCAGACAAGAAGACAACCCATCAATGACATGGCATCGGTATCAACGGAAAACACCCCTCCTGCCAACCTGTAGTCCTGGCCCGTGTAGACCCGACGCTCTCATATTGCAGTCCACGAGTGTGTACTGGAAACGCCCGTGGATCAGCACAATGAGATTGGCCTACGAGAGGCCCTTCACCTCATTCGTCATTCTCGTTATGCCCCTTTCCCACATCGTCCTCTTCGTTCCTCTGCCGCTGCTGCCCCGCACCCATCCGTACCCTCACGCTACCTCCTCCAGCTTCAAGTCATTCATCAACATGTACCGACTAAGCAAGATCCAAAAGTACCGGAACCAAACCATCTGGCTCTTATGCGCCCTCGTCATAGCCCCCCACGCCCTCGGCAGCCCCTGTCCCCCCAGAAGCTGGTTCATAAAGAGCAGCCCCCTCGGATGCGGCTTGTCTTCCTGCCGTGATCCAGCAACCCAGACCGCCATGGTCGCAAAGATATCCAGAAACCCGCTGTATTTCCGCGCCATAGGGACCGATGTCAGGGTATACAAGTCAACGGGACACGACCACTCAGCCTTCCCGCGCATCAGCGTCGAGAGGAAGAGCCGCGCACCGTGGTACAGTGATATATGATTCGGATGCGACGACACCCCATGGGCATCAAACGTGATGAGAACATCGATATTGGCGGTAGGCTTGCTACCAGCGTCGGAGACTCGCTGTGGGCTCACCTGCGGCGCAAAAGCACTGCAGAGCAAGTTTGCAATGCGGGTGGCATCCCACTTTGCGGTCATGGAGTCGGGGAAGTCGGTTCTGTTTCGTAGCGTATCATAATCGTATCGTATCAGGCGTCAGCAAGGATGGCAGTGGTACTTCGACTTTTTTTGAGTTCTGCTGCATCGGCTTCTCCGTGTCATGGGGTGGTGGGAAGCTAGACTGCCAAAAAAAAAAAAAAAAAAAAAAAAAAAAAAAAAAAAAAAGGGAAAAAAAGACGCACGGATTGTCCACCACGAATACATCATCCTCACCCCTCAGCCCTAGATGCACACCACTCTTGACGAGTTCTTTTCTTCGCGTTTCGCCAAGTCCATCCGCGTTGCCTTTATTATGGGCGCAAAAAAAAAATAGAAGAAAAAAGGGGGGGGGGGGGGGGAAGTCGGAGACAAGAGGTGAGAGGACGAAGCGTCAGCGACCTGGCCAAGGGGGAGAGAAGAAGTCGCATTCAACCGTCGCTTTGCGGTGACGCGCGCGCGCGCGCGCAAGGCGAGACTGGTTTTCTGTGATTTATTTACCTGTACTTAGACACAGAATCTTGACGTGGTTCCCTGTCTGGGGCCGCGTCAGGGCCAGTACGGTCGGGGCGAAGAACATGGCCTCGTCGTCGGGGTGCGCTATGAGGAGGCAGATGCGCTTGCTGCGGAGGGCGGGGAGTCGGGCCTGCATGGCGCGTACGAGGTATGTGTATAGGGCGGGAAGAAGGACCAGCAGGGTCATCAGGAAGCTGATCCCGAGCCACGAGGCCATTGTGGTGGGTGGTGGGTGGTGGGTGGTGGAGTGGTGAGCGGTGATGGGTGAGGGACTTGTTCGTCGGCTGTGGGTGAAGTTGTTCGTTGGTGGTGGGAGATCGCGATTGCGCACCGATGAAAAGGAGGCGGGCGTAGGTTAGGTGGAGGCGGAGACTGCCGAGAAAGGGGGGCTAAACTCTAATTACATACGTAGCATCCATCCCGTTCATTCAACTTCAGACTCCAGAGACTTGTGCTACTCCGTATAGCCTGCGGGAATGCAACGGGGGCGGCCAATCGCAAGAGAAACGCTTGGGGAGTTCTTCCATCTTAAAGCTTGACCTCTTTTTTCCTCATACCCCTCTTCATACTTATTTTATTTATCTCTTGCTGCTTCTCCTTGTTGCGCTTCCCCGCCATGCCCACGACGCGCAAGCAACGCCTCGCTGCTCACAACAACGTCCCCCTCCGACAACCAGACCGCACCGGCCCCTCCGAAGCGACTCTCCTCGAGATTGCCGACCAGCGAGGCCTCTTCCAGCAAGTCGCGAAGCGAGAGAGAGAATTGTCCGCCACGAAGAGCGGCAAGTCTACTCCTGATGGCAGCGACGACAGCGACGGTAATAGAAAAAGGATCAGCAACAGCAACAGCGCCAAGAATAGCAAGAGTAACAGCGACAATGACGGACCCCTCATATCTCCCCGCGCAGAGCGCATCCTTGATGCCGCACTCTGGACCGTGACTATCGCCATGGTCCATTTCACACTAGATGTCCTGGTGCATAATCAATACGCGCGCGAGATGGAATGGTCCGCCATGGCTGTCCGGACATGTCGCGCCTGGGGAGGTATCTACAACACGAAACAATCTACAGAATCATATTTCCCGCACACACACCATGTAGCTGACCGCACTCATCTAGTCTTCCTCTTCCTATTCTACTTCCTCCACCCCTTCACACCCAATGCGCCCTTCGTGCCGGGCCTTCCCTCCCGGCTGCAGCATCCTCTCCGGCAGGCGCTCTTCTTTTCGACGAGTGTTGTGGCGGGCTGCTCGCTTATACATGTTACGAATACGTATGGGTATTTGGCGACGATGAAGCAGGCGCCTCCGCTGGGATGTTTGTGGTTATGGGCTGTGGTGGAATTAGATCTGGTTTGGGGGTGTGTGAGTTTGTTGGTTGCGGCGGGGTTTCTTAGGCTGGGGGGGTATGATTTGAAGTGAGAGAGAGATAAAGATGAGTGGAACGTGTACTCCGTCCGTAGTGGCAGCGGATTGCCTTTGCTGTTCGTGTTGGTGTGTTTGTGTCTTTTGCGTGGGCGTGTATGTGCCTACTACTGCTGACTTGATTGTACAGATCGATGCTCTAGCTTCTCACGACCTCCCCTTTTACGCTGACCCTTTCCGTCCAGCCACCTCTTGTCTTGTCAGGCTACCAAGCCATAATCGGGCGGTCAACGTCTTATTAACATGCAATGCTACCGACGTTCTCACACATATACGGTCCACCACCTCCAGATACCACCCTATCTCCTTGTGAAAAAGTCATTATAAGTAGAGAAGATGGAATACCATGTCAAACCATATATAAGTTCATGTAAAACGACGTGAAAACTACAGAGGCCCATACAATCCGTCAAGCCATGTTAAACGGCGTATAACTACAGAAACCCATGTAAATCCCCAAGCTATGCAAAACCACATCCCGATTCCCAACAAATGACGCAGATCGGGTATCCCCCATACACCTGTCTAACACAAGTTACAACAGCCATGATGAACAAGAAAGATTCCCGCAGACTATGCCAAAACCAAAAAAAAAAACCAAAAAAAAAAACACAGAAAGGTATATATGCAGACAAGATCAGAGGAAATTAAGAAAGAGGTAAGAAAGCAAAAAAAAAAAAAAAAAAAAAAAAAAAAAAAAAAAAAAAACTCAGCATCATGTCGTCATGTGTCAGTGTGAACGAAAAAGACCACTCAAATCCACCCATCCACCCCTTTCTAGTCCTGACCTGACCCCCTCCGCGCTTCTACCATCTGCAAAACCGATCATGTCCCATCTCTTGATTTCCCCATGTGCCTGCAAGCCCTAGACACCCATCACCCATCACCCATCACGATCCACATCACCTCCTCCCCCCAGTCCTCCTTTGCGGCTCCGCAAACCGAATCCCCCTCGTCATCGGCGGCACCCTCTCCGTGCCCTCATCCTCCGTATCACTATCCTCCTCCGCCGCTGGACCTCCCATCCCCAGCGCGGCCTGCCGTCTCCGTCTCTCAGCGGGTGTCTCCCCGTTATCGTCATGAAGAGCCTCCGCATCATGTTGTTCCGCCACCGCAACTATACGTCGTCGGCGCCGTTCTACAGCTGTTTCTCCTTGAGCCACTGCCGGTCCCTTTTCTGAAGAACGGCCGCGACTAGGCTCCCCGGGCTCACTGGTATCTTCTCGCGAACGAGTGGGCGAGACGGATGCAGAGGGGAATTCTCCGGTACGGCTGCTGCCTTCGCCGTTGCCGCCGCTGCTGCTCCCTGCGGTGCTTCCCCCGGGACTATTCTTCAGGCCGAGGTGTTCCACGATCGCGGGCACGACTGCGACTGTTGGCGGCGGAGATGGCGATGATGATCGTTTTTTGCGTAGGGAGTGGGAACTCGAGCTCGCGAGTTGCGCTGCGGCACCGGCGGGCAGGTCCTTTTTGGCCATGGACTTGAGGGCGTTAGAAGCCGTGGAGCGGTCGACGACTTCGTTGCGCGCGCTGGATTCTAGCTTTTGTACTTCGCGGATGAAGTCCTCCTTGGTCATGCGCCTGCCGACACCGCCAATCGTGAAGCGGATCTTCTTGTCGTCGTCCTCGTCCTGGCCCTCGCCAGCCTGGGCCGAGCCCGATGCCTGCTGTGTTTGATTTTGAGTGGCAGTTTTCCGCTTGCTTTGTTCTCCGCGTTGTCCAAAGCCCGCCCAGCCGACCCTGAACGCCTGCTTGGCGGAGGATTCAGGTCCGGCTTGGCCTTCTTCGGCTGCAGCGGCCGCGTTCTTTTCACCTTGTCGACGCGTGCCTAGACCGAGGTAGCTGAGACTAGCGCCAATCAGGTCGCTGCCCTCTTGAGATTCGGGTTTCGAAGACGGCAGTTGGTATGTTTTGACGACTTCGCCGTCCTTGTCCTCCACGATGATGGTGTTGCCGAATTGGTAGGCGCGCGCTGGCTCGTGCCGTCGCTCACTCTTATCCTTGTCTTTGCGCTTTTCCAGCTCCGACGAGTAGTACTCGGTCACCTTGCGGCGGAGTCCTCCCAGCCTCCAGCCCGAAGTAGCCTCCTCTGCTTTGCCCTCGGCCGTCTTGCTTTGCTTATTCTGGCCCTCAGCCTGGTCCTTTTCCTCCTCCTCTTCCGCGGCAGAGGGAGTCGGCTCCATGCCAATCACATCACCTTCGTCGTTTTCGAACACGAGCTGGTGTCCTTCGTCATAGATGTTGATATGAGGTGGATGGCCTTGCTGCTGCTGCTGCTCCGACGACTTCCCGTCACATTCAGTCGACTTCTCTGCGCCCTCGTCGCCCCCTAGAGTCGTGGAATCAGTAGCCTCCCGTGTCGGCGGCGCAAACTCCTTCTCGGGCGTATCCACCTGCAACGACTGTCGGTTGGGGAAGATGGCAGACTGGCTGACGGGGCCACCGGGTCCAATGCCGTCATCCCACTTTTTCGACTTTCGTCTCTTTGAAACAACAGACGGAGTACGACTTCCGGGTCGGCTGTTTCCGTCGTCGTCTCGTTGACGACGCAAGAAGTTGAAGGGAGGCGCAAGCGTACCAGCTGGAACAGATGGCTCTTTTAGATCGTCATCATACGAAGCTTCGGACATGGTCCTGGCCATAGATCGTGACTGTGACGAGATTCTGGGAAGTCTGTTCATCCAGGAGGGTCCATCCTCGGCGGCTTGGGTGTAGGACATGGTCAGTGTCAAGGTGTTGATGCGCTTTCCGAGCGTGAAGACGGCAATAGAAGAGCCGTGAATCAGAATGGACGATATGACGAGGAAAGTGACAATGGGCCACACGAGGTAGATAAGCTTGTAAAAGGGCGCATCCTCCGGGGGCAGATCCCCCAGAGGTACCGGTTCATGGTGTTCCAGCTCGGCTCTCGCGAGGATCGCGACAAATATGGCACCTACACCGATTGGACCAAAATGTCCGGCAAACAGGGCCTCTCTCCAGTTCTTCACATCCGGTATAAAAGGTTTCAGCATCATCATGATGGGAATGCGTCTGAAGAGAAGAACGAAGATGGCAATGACCACAAGACGCCATGCCGCCATGCCGAACAGGCCGTTGTTGTATTGCTCCCAGGGAATGATGGTACCGAAGTAGACAAAGTATGCCAAGTTGAGCAGCAAGTCAATAACGTTGGACACGTGGGATTCCTCCGTCTTCTCGCCGAACCATCCATCGTTGGAGAAGCCAACTCCCGCCGCAAAGCCGACCAGGAGATCGTCCACGCCCAGAATGCTCCCTGAGCCAGCGCAGAATAGAGCCACGACAAAGTAGAAGACGAGGAAACTCTCTCGGTCAATCATGTCGCGGGATTCTGCGTATTTGATGCCGTGACGGGCAATGTACCCAATAAGAAACCCATAGATTGCGCCAAAAATGCACTCGTATAGTACCACGTAGACGATGAAATGGAAGCTGACTTGGCCGGCGTCCCGGTTGTACTGAATTAAATAGAGCGATAGATAGATAAAGGGAAAGGCCATGCCGTCGTTGCAACCAGACTCGGCAGAGAGAAGATCGCGCAGATGCTTGGGAACTCGCTTCGCAAACTTGCCTTTGCCCACGACGGACGAAGCCAACACGGGATCGGTAGCGGTGACGCAGGCGGCAATAACGAGGGATTCCAGCCAGTCCAAGGCTGGGATCATCCACCAGACAAAGAGACTCGTGAGAAGCCAGCCGGCGGTCATGACGGGAACGAGGAGAAAGACGACGGATTTCCAGTGCTTCTCCATGTAAAACTTGGGCAGTTCAACCCCGACGGCAAAGCATTGGACGACGAGAACGATGCGGGAGAACTCGACGGTGACGATGTCAGTATTGCCCCAGGAGTTGGGGTTGATGAGATTGGCGGCATGGGGGCCGAAGATGACGCCGCACAGGGTGGCAACGGTGGCCTCGCCAATGTACATGCGTTCCTTGATGAAGGAGGAGCAGAGCATGAAGAGCGAGGTGAAGCCGCCGAGAATGATGTAAACCAAGTGCGGCTTGGTGATATCGAGATGTTCCCACGCCATTTTGTATGCAACACGGTGGTGTCTCGGTTCTTTTCGTACGACGCGATCGTGTCTGTCGGATTTTTTCAAGCTTTGTATTATTTCGAAATCAACCCATAGACCGGGCGTGCGACGTTTCGAGGCCGTTGCCTGCTTGGGGGAGTTGGGCGCAAAGCCGCGCTGACTCGACGGCGGCCAATCGATCGTGGGCCGAAGATAAAGGGGACGGATACATGCAGATCGGATTTTTGTGTCCAATACGGTGTAATTCAAGTTGTTTTCAGCGCACCCAATCCACAATATGCGGTGCCGGAAATTGTTTCCTTTTTGTTGTTATTTATTTCTTTGGCAGCCTCGGGCCCAGGTTGTCGACGAGTCGTGATCAAAACAAATGACGACAGACCATTAGCCGCAGTGCCGCACAGACGGGGGTGGGACCGGGGGTTACTGTCTCAGATCGGGGCCGGGTCGGAATGGAAGCCGCTTGCTTGTTCGAAATGGATCGCTGTTAAGACAATGGCCCAGCTGTAGTAGGATGAGAGAACAATGGTGAATGGCGAGGACGAACAGAGCAGGAGGAGTAGGAGGATAGATAAACGACCGTCGGTCCGGTAGAGGATGCGCCAGAGGAAGGAAATGAGAAGCCATGGCGGCGGCCAAGCCTCGCGGACCCATTTCCCAAGGTTCGGTTAGGAGAAGAAATGGGGAGAAAATGGGTCACGCAATCGTGTGGCTAAAATGCTGGAAAAGGCGCCGCTTGGCTGCAGCCTGCCAAACCTTGATTGTTGTCTTGCGTCGTACGACCAATGGCCATGCGACTATGCGACTTTGTTTGGTATTCTTAATCGTTTCTTCACCCTTCTTCATCGTCTCGCCTTATTCCTCGTGGGCTGTTACGCCGTCGATGCTGTACCACCCAAACCCCACGACAGGGCCAGAGTAGGACGAGACAGCCTCCTGGAACGGAACGGAACGGACCATACCATGCACATCATGTTGCTAAATGCCACGCAATCGTAACACAGGTCCTCTCTGCTGTGCCGCCATGGCGCTACGGGCTCTTAATTCTAGTGACCGTCTTAGTCTTATCTAGCTCGTGGCTGAGACACGTCGATGAAAAATGATGCTGCCATTGCAAAGTCGTAGACGCACCTCGTGTGGTAGTTGCTTAATTGGAATTTGGCCACGCATGGCAGGGATATTGCACTCAGATATGTACTCTGTGTGCTACATTTTACTCGAGCAAGGTCTTGTAAATCAGGCCGATGACCAAGAACTCATGATCAGAACATCGAAAGAGTCAGCAAAGAAGGCTTTTTTGAAGAGATACTTCACCACTGCTTTCGCCGGTACGCTGGATGGTGTTGTTAAACCATCCATTCGGGGGGCGGGTATAAATTTGCGGGATGAGGCCGACGCTGGGGCGGGTGCTCATGATGCCACTGAGAAGTTGAGAACGAACGTCAACTTCCTCATTGCAAGCACAATTGCAACCATAATGTCCGACGGAAAAGCAATTAACAGCACTAGGACGATACCTAGCTTGTGCCCTTGGCAGTTCGTCATTCATGCCCCTTGGCAGTACACCGGATAATCACGTAATGGTACTCCGTACCTGTACCGCACATAGCCCCTGATTCAATGACGACAATCTGAACAGGGCGCACTTATCGGGCAATATAACTCCCCGTCGTGCCTACGGAGTATTCAATTCAAGCAAACAGACAAACTCTGAAATGCATCGAGGCAGCTAACCGCTTGCTCCTCTGCTAAATAATTTGACATGCCCCCCCCCCCCCCCCCCCATGGCCCGGGTCCCTGGTCCCTCGCAGCCCAAATGAAGCGTGGCATTGATAGTACAGCATAAGACAACCTAACGCCGTGCAGAACCCAATGCTAATGCGCCTGATGTGAATCGTAAACCTTGTCATTCGTGACCATACCTACGTCAAGTCATTCATGACCATCGCCAAACTCAGCCGCACTTGGCTGTTAATATAACAATGCGTATATCCCCGCCACGCATGCCCCAGAAACGGCAAGCCAGCATGCCGTCCTCCCGCTTCTGCCGAGCCGAACTGCAGCGCTTTCCGGCAAGGGATCAAAGGGACTGCCCCCTCCGCCTCTGGGAGGTTGCGTCTGCGCTGCAGCCTTGCTGCTCGTTGATGACGTCGATAACGACCAAGTGATGGCAGAATGCGCCTGTTGTATTGACGTCGCGGTCGTCTGATGTCGGGTCGGTAAAGAGGTGGCCCTAGACGTTGCGGTTGTGTCGGATCTTGTTGGTCCGTCGTCATCTGCTGTTATGCTCGTGCTGCCTGTGATCGTCTTAGTCGCTGTCGCGGCAGAAGTGGCGAATACGGGCGCGGACGTGGAAGCAGACCCTGGATCGGATGAAGGGCTCGCTTGATTCGTCGTGGTCGCGCTTCTTAACACGTCGTCGGACGTCGAGGCTGAGCTTGTTTGGATCAATGTTTGCGAAGGCGCGCCATCTGTGGTCGATGTCGACTCGGGAGGCGAATCTCCAATTCTACAAATCGCAGCCACGAGATTTCCGTTTTGCGCTGCATTGAGCAATGACTCCTCTCCCGCGCCGACCATGCTGCAAGACTTTTTGATGCTTTTTTGTATCCTCACCACCCCGCGCTGGCATGGCAATGAGCATGTTGCATCGTCACCGAAGTCTTCAGCAACACAACCTTGCAATGGTGTGTTGTACGCAAAAAGGCATTCCAGCGGAAGTGAGAGAGCCGAGACAGACTGGAAGTTGGACAAAGTCAAGTAGAATCCGGATGCCTCCGTACCCAGCAGAAGCACACCGTACAACGTCCAAGCCCATCTCGTCGACTTTCGAACCATGATCTCTGCCCTCGACCTCTCGAGGTCGCCAAGCACACGAGGCTCGAAATGTGCAATGGCTATAATCTGCGTGGTGATGTTTCTTCTTGGCAGAAAAGTGTTCTTCGGGACTTGGCCTGGCTGACCGGGATATCCGCTCCCAATGTCGTTGTGTGCCTGCTTTTAAGAACAAGTATTCGCCAGGACAAGCAGCCGATGGAAGGCTGTCTGTCTGTCTACTCGAAACGCTCTCCGTTCCGAGTTCAGTTGACTTCAACGGTAGCGCCTGATCAAAATGGCACGCCACCCTTATCACCAGCCACTGCCCAGGCCCCAGGTTTTCCTCCGACAGTTCGGCAAGAACCTTCTTCCCCTCGCAAACCAAATGCCTCCTCTTGGCGACGCCCCACAGTTTGGGGCCGGATTCTCTACTCCGTAAAAAAACGCTTCGATGACTTCCGGCACGCACTTTGAAGAGAAGCCGTGGAGCCGTGGAGTTTAGACCCTGAATCCTCCTCCAGGGGGGCACCCCTTGTCGTCCAGTGTCCACTAGGTTTGTGTGGGAATAACAACGTGGCCCACTCGCATGCACCAGGTAAAAAGGATCTCGGTGGCTCGGAGGTATGTACGGAGTAGAGGAAGGAGGCAACGAAGATGGAAGACTGTACAAATCAGAAAATAAGGGAAAAAGGAAAGAAAACACACACGGAGAAGGCATCATGGTGGGCCAGCCGGACTGCTCAAGTACGGACTCAAGAAACCTCCTTCCTTGGCCAGTCCGGGCAACACAGGCGGCAAGCCATGCTCAAACAGCGCCGAGGTGTTTCCCATGCTGCTTCGCGGTGCCGCGCTGAACAAGGAGTATTGCTATTCGCGCGACTCAATTATTCTAATCGCGCGACTACTCCACTCATTCTCCTTATGGCCCCACTTATAATTTTTCGCTTACTAGGTAGCACCCAGATGATTTTTCCTTTCACCCCCCCTCTGCCATGCACATCGACCAAAAGACCGCGAAAAGCATCAAGCAAGC
>SRPN01000043.1:0-108446 GCA_018360045.1 Claviceps capensis | reverse complement strand
TGTGTAGACGGGGGGGGAGGGGGGGGAGTATGCGAAGCCCCAGGCATTTCGTCTGCCACTCGTCTGTTTGGTTGGTTGGTACCGGTAACCGCGTAGCATGTTGTCGCCAGGTGCAGTTTTCGACTCTGGAAACCCTTACATCAATCAGTCTTCCTTTCGAATGAAATGACCCATCCCTCCTTGTCAGTTCTTCGAAAGGAGAACAACCTCCCCTCGTCAAACTTCAAAACCAGGGCAGCGCGGCTCTCAGAACGCAACATGCAGCCCCTCCCCCCCCAGATCAGCCTCCTTCTTCCCCCTCCACATAGACCTCTTCTCCTCCCTCTTCCTCCGCATAGCCTCCCAGCCTTCCTCCTCATCATCATCTTCCTCATCCGACACAGCCCCCTCCTTTTGGAGCATCTTCACCGTCGACTTGCTCTTATCGTCACTCCAGTTCGATAGGTCTCCCGATATGGTATTCGATCGTACGTGCTGGCCCAGAGCGGACGGCGCGCCAGGGGCCTGCGAGACAGGCCTATATCGTCCGGGAAGACCGACGTTGCTTCGCTCGGAGGGGGCAATGGAGGGGGAGTATGTGCCGCCGGGGCCGGTAGCACCAGGACCAGCGGCACCGACACCGACTCCACGAATGGAGGGGATGCCTCCTTGGGTGAATGGCGCGAGGAAGGATGATGAACTCGGCTGGACCATGCTCATGGTTCGGTTGCGATTAGGCGGAGCGTTAGGATGGAGATGAGCGTGAGGATGAGAATGAAGTTGGTGAGGATGATGGTCCATCGGGCGAGGCTGTTCTAGCATTGGATCCCCCACCATCATGGAGTGGCGGTTCAGATCTCCCATGGATTGAGCACCCGGTAAGCCGCCGCCATAGGGAAACTGCATGCCGTTTTGCTGCTGGGGCATGGCCGCGCCACCGGTAGCCATCATCTGCATAAACTGTGTCTGCATCTGCATTTGCATTTGCATAAACTGCTGCATCTGCTGCGTCATCTGAATCTGCGCCTGGTCGCCTGGAGTCAGCATCGGCTGCTGCATCATGGGCATTCCCGATATTCCGCCCGCGGCATTGTACATGGGGTGACCAGCCATCGCAGCGAACTGATCCTGCCCAACTTGTCCGCCCAAATGGCCCATGCCGCCCATCATCTTGCTCGGGTCAACACTGGGACTCCCACGTCGCAAAGCTCTCGATCGCTCTTCATTGGCAATGACCCCGACAAGCCCACCCGGTGGTAAAAGTCCTTGTCCTTGTGGTGGCTGAGGAGATGGCTGCCGCTTAGCATCACCAAAGTGAAGCGATTCCCGTATCGCAGGTCGCGCTACGCTGGCGCCGACAAAAGGATCCTGAGGCAAGTTGCGAGCAAATGCCGGAAGATTTTGCTGCCGACGGCCATTGTTACTTGGGGCATCACTGCCAACCATGGACGTAGGACGCGGAGCCGATAATCCAACCATCGAGGCACGCAGATTGGGATTCGATCCCGACGGACTCAGACGGTTCGGTGGTCGATTTTTGTGAGGAAACCCATGGGCCTGTAGAATGGCCAGCGGGACATCTTCGTCGTCTTCCTCGGAGGATGCATTGGCAATGGCGTTGGCCGCGGGATCGAGGGTCGGTGTCGCGAGGTGGCCTAGCGCTGGTGCGGTCGATGATTGAGTAAGAGTGGGTCGAGCTAAGGACTGCCTCGATGGTAGAGAAGTTGTAGAGCTCGTTTCTCCCGTAACCTTCATCATCTGCTGTCTGTAGACGGCCATGTGAGCCTCCTGCTTCCGCCGCTGCCTTGTTTGTTGCTTCGACTTTTCCTGCTCATCTTCGTCGTCGTCATAGTTGATTTCGTCCTCATCGTCATCATCGTTTGGTGGAACTGGTGACATCGCGCTGCGTCGGCCGTCTCGAGAGGTCGTGCCGCCAGTCTCCTTGGCCTGTCGATACTTTTCAAACTGTGCAGGCGTCATGACCTTGTTGCCAGAAGGCGTCGTGCCTCGAGGAATAAACCCTTGAGGGCCCCGGCCAATTGCAGACGCGTTGCCGTCAAACATGTTATCTTCTCTATGAAAGCCTGAAGCGATCGTTTGCGCAGGTTCAGAGTACTCCCCGTCACCGTGGCGGGCCGTATTGTGCGCGTCGTGGTTTGATGCATCATCGTATTCTTCCGACAAGAATTTCATGGCAGTTACTGACTCGCGCAGAAGCTTGGCGTCTTCATCCTCCAAAATGTCGTCTGGGCGGCTGGAATATTCAAAGGAATTCGCGTGCTCGTGTCTCGGGACCGGAGGGGGCTCCAGATCATGGTGCGGCGATGTGGACGAGGGGGACGGAGAATCACCTCGTGTCGGGCTATGATCCTGACTCAGGAGAGGCTCAGTTGGTGCGTGGGTCAAGGGGCTAGTTGGACCAGGGGTCCCATGGCGATTGCCCGTCAACGATCGGGGCGCCGCATTGTCATGGCCAGCTAATGTCAGTGTCGCTGTGCTCGCCCTCTTTTCGAAACCCTTGAACATGGAGCCAAAGTCGCCACCAAGGTCCTCGTCACGCTCCTCGTCGTTTGCTGGAGTTGCATTGTTCAAGGGGGACGCAGTTCTGCCTCTGGACGCCGGTAGGCCTGAATGCTCTCTGCCGCCAAAACGAAGAACAGGGGGCATGTCGGGGACTGGATCTGGAGCTATTGGCGGAGGGGTGCTCTGCTTCTTTGGCCCTCCAAACGAAAAGGTACGACTGGCTCGGTCGAGAAACCCGGACCCAATCGACCTGGTGCTTGAGTGACTCGGCATTTCCTGGGGTGCCGTTTTTGGTGGCGTTCGAGCATCCTCGCGACCGTTCATGTCCGCGGACGATGGGGCTGTGGAGGCATCGCTGTGTCTAGAGGAGTTATCGGTTGAGGTCGCTTTTGTTGTGTTGGAGATATCGCTTGCTCTATTTCGACGTGTTAGCCCAAAACGAAAGCTGGCCAGGGAGCTGTCTGGGCCAGGTTCGACGTCCATCCGAATTGACGCGTGGCAGACAACGTGGCCGCAAAGAAAATTCGCAAATTAATCTCGACATACCGATTGACCTTGAGATCGGCAAACATATTGTCCTCGGCACCCAAGTCTACCATATTAGTCTTGGCAGGAAATGACTTGGATGCCCTGTTCCTTCTGGCACCACCATCAAAGGATCGTCCATTGGCTAGTTCTGCTCGATCGATGACACGGAATGACGGACCATCGGTGGAAGGTAACGGAACATTGTCGAGACCTTCGGAAGCGGACTTCCGCTTGGTGAAAGCGACCGAGAATCTAGGCATGAGAATGCCAAGGTGGCCGCAGCCTATCGAGTGCCCTTTTTTATGGAAAAGATGTGAATAAGCCTCCGCCTTGAACCCAAGCCGCGTATATTCAACCCGAGTCTTGTCTGTTTGCCTTGCCGAGTGAAATATGGGAACGAGCGAGGTCAGACGCTGTTCTGTGATCTGAAACAAGTCGAGGTTGGGGGGCTGCCGACCGTCGTGGTGAGAAAATGGGCGGACGTGTTTCGACGATGGCTTTCTCGCGAGTCGACTCTAAATGCAACGTGAAGAACAAATAAAGCTGGTGCACAGGCTCCAAGTTAGTGATGAACAAGACTTGCAGACGACCAGCCGGAACGCCTTTGATGCGGAATTACGAGGCATGTCAGCCCAGTCTCCCCCAGGAGATGCCGGGACTGCAATCACATGGCCGAGACGTGGATAGGACGACACGGCAATACATGGCGACAGTCGACTATTTCCAAGAGGCACGGCAGCAAAGACGAAGAAGGACGAAGGATATTGGCTGCTCTCGAGGCTGAGATGGACCGTCGTTGCCCACGTACGGGGGGCGGGTGTGTGAGGAATGGGGCTCGGGAGAAGTGATTCAAAACTCTGGGAGTAAGACTCACATTAATGTCCAGCAGAGCAAAGTGTATACAAGAAAGAAAGAAAAAAAGCCCCGAAGACGTGTGTAATGGACGGGAGGCGGCAAGACAAAAAGGAGGGGGCCAGACAAGAAGCGCGGCGCAGGATAGCCGAAAACGCAGGGAACAAATAGCAGAACAATGGGAAAAAATGCAAGAAAGAGGACGACGAAGGAGGTTGCTCGGCGAGTTTGGTGCGAAGAAAGGGCAGCCAACAGCAGTCAAGACGAAAAAGAAGGGGAAAAGAGGGCGTCAGCGCACCGAGCACAGCGCAGACAAGGCCAGCGTCGGAACTTGGAAGCCAACGGCTGAGCGGGCGGAAGGACGGGGAGAACGGGGACGAATGGAGCCGACAACGGTAGGCAACTGGGGTCTCCTGAGAGTTCTGGCGCCCGGGGCAGGCACTGGGTACGTACTGTACTGTACAACTGGGCAATGGGCAATGGGCAGTGGGCAGTGGGCAGTGGGCAGAACGGCGGCAAATAAGCATCCAAAGTTGCGCCACCAAACAACTCTATTGTATGTATGTAGTATGTATGTACGTACCTACCTGCCTAACAACTCTAACAACGCCTGGAAAGTTGGAAAATGTGGAAAAGCCCTCAGTTCTCGACTCTCGACTCTCAACGCTGGAAAGGCAAAAGCGGCGGGGTCCTTAGTCATTGTCGCCGCCGTCGTCGTTGCACCGACACGATGCAATCCTTTGCCAATGCCTGTCATCCCATCCCCATCCCGTCCACAGTCCAGTAGGAGGCCAAAAACCCGCTCCAAATCGAGGAGAGCCGCTAAAATGGACCCTTGGAACACGGCCAGCCCGGTCCATGACAGCCCCAGCGACAGAAGCTACAGGCTGCTACAGAAGTTGCTTGTGCTTGTGACCACTGACAGTGCGAGTGTCACGGCCGACCCACTTGAAGGCTGTATAAGCGGTACTTACTACTAAGTACTGGTCCCCGTTATACTTGAGTCAAAGCACATTCATCATCATCGTCATTCCCTCTTCATGCATTGATTCTTTGACTAATTCATTCATCCTTCCAATCCGTTTATTTTGCTCTTCTGCTCTTTTGCTCTCTTGCTCTCTTGCTCATTTGGGCTTCGGCACTTGCCTGCTTGCCCCCAAGAACCCCCCTTGACCAAGCGAGCCGTGAGATTGGCTCGGGCGGTAAAGCGGGTACATGTACATGGGATCGTCAAACCAAGGGGTTTAAAAAAAAAATAAACGGACCGTGGCAGAGCGAGCGCCGCGCCGCTCCCCGTCGGCCGAGGGCAGGCAGGGTGAAAGGATCTCGATGTCGTCGCGTGTGTATGTACCTACGTATGTACCTACATTTACCCAAAAGCTTGAACCATTTCCTCCTTCAGTTGCCTTTGCTGCCTCGGGCCGGCGGCAAATGCGGCTACGTACAAATGTACAGAGTACATAACAATCGAGAAAGCAAAAGCGGTTGCTGGAAAGGAAAAAGACAAGCAGAGCCCAGAAGCAGCCGTCGCAGCCACGCGTGCTTCGTTCATTGACAACACCGATGCACGACAACGGCAACAACGAGAACAACAAGAACAAGAAGCAGCCGCACACACGCAGGCATGATGTAGGTATGCGGGTTGGGCAGGCAAAACAAACGTGAGGCAAGCCCAGCAGTCCGGCTGTGTGTGTGTGTCATGGCAGGGTTTCTCGGGAGCCTGGTTTACGAGGTTTGACATCTGAAATCTGATTGATGATCTTCATTCACCCCCCTCGCCCCCATGATCTGTCAACGAGAGCAACACGGAACAACTTCGTCACTCCTCCCCATCACCAACGCGCAACGCCAAGCATATCAAACTCAGGAACCTGTTGGTTTTCCGGACCTTGATGAATTGATGGAGTGGCAGGGATCAGATGGAACATTTCAAACTTCAGCCGGCTGAACCAGGGGGTCCTGAACTCTGTACGCCACTCGCTCTCGTATGTACACGGAGGTTCACGCATCTCCACGCATGTGGATGTGGCAACTTCAGCAGACGCCATCATCAACATGGCCGTATTTTTGGCTGTCGCGATACGATTGGGGCGTATGGAGCAGTCAATCGCTCGATTGTGCTCACTATTTTCACCTTTCTTTGTGATTGGACTTTCATTTTTTCATTTTCCAGCTCTTCTTCGTCCCTTTTCCGCGTCCTTCCGTGTCTTTCGGCACGCGACTTGTCCATTCGCCTTTCACGTGAAGTGTGATTACTGAAATGTGGCAAGGGGGGTGGACAACATGAGCAGCCGGCCCAACAAGGTAATTCATGACATCCCGGTGCCCGCCGAAACAGCAATTCGCCCGTGTAGGTGTAGGTATTCTGCGGCCTGCCCGACGTGCCCGACGTGGTCGGCGCTGCTCCACCAGACGACCTAATTCTCCGCTCAGCGTGAGGTGACAACCCGTGTTAATGGTGCGATGTTGTACAACGAGAATGCAATTGTTCACGTAATACTGTCCTCACCCGTACGGGGGGGACCGTACGGGAGGGAGGGGGATGGGTGAAGAGGGGGAAAAGGGGGGGTAAGAGGGGGATCAAGACTGGATTGGATGGCTGGAGATGAAAGGGGATGATCGTAGATGCGCCGCGGAGGAAATACCAAATATTAGCAGGTACATACATACATGCATACATGCCTACATGGCTACATTAGTGCCTAGCGCCCAAGGCCGGCATGGAAACGAGACGTCAGAGGAAGTCCGAAAAGAAGATGATGAACGTCTTGGATTGGCGCTGTTTTGACATCCGCAGATGCAGATTTCGGGAAGGATTGCCTAGGAGGAGCAGCCTTCTTCTTCTCTTGAGACGAGCGGTTCATGCCAACCCTGCCTCTTTCTTCCCATGTCTCTGCCCATCATGTCTCGACTTAATTGTTGATCAAAGTCCTGAAGTCCTGACACCAGGATTGTGTCCGCAATGGGGTCCATGCACAATTCGGGCCCCGCAGGCATGTAGGCGGTGGGCTGTGCCAGAATCTGCCCCACTGGATACGATAGGCTGAGGTAACTTGTGGCCACTGGCCATGCGGCTGTGTTTTTGGTTCGTGGACTCGCGCTTGTTGGAGACAAATACAAAGCGGAAAATTTACGATTACATAGGTACATACCACATGAGATGAAAAAGAAGAAGCGGGAAAATGGACCAGGGCGAGATAGAGAGTCAAGACTTGAGCTATGTAGTAACTTTTAACCCGTCTACGGGAGTACTCGTGGGTGTACCCTTTTTGAAAAGGACACCCACTAATAACTATGAGTCGTGTGGCGCTCCAGTCACCGCCGTGATGTAGGTAGATGCTCAAACAAATGACAAGGATGAAGCCTAACAATCAACGGAGAAGAAGCTTGATCGTGGGTACCTACTCCGTATATGTACGCACGGTGATGCGGGGGAATCGGGGATTGCCTTCGAAGCCAGCTCCTGAAGATGTCGTGAATCGTGATTCAAAAGACACAACCCCCAAACCCCAAACAGAAACCCCATCGACAAACCGTAAAACTTGACATGGTGTCCTACCGTCTACGAGCCCAAGCCGCTTGAAGATTGGATGTCTCATACCACATAACATACCATGTGCTGAGTTCTCCCCAAATCACAGCACTAGACCAGACCGGTTTAACTCGTGAGTCGTAATAGTGCGCTTTGGAGAATGGCAGCATCACAGCTCCGCATGCCTGGTCAGACTCTACACATAATGAGACCGCGCTTCCCGCAGACGTCGAGGAAACTCTCAAACATGTTTCGTCCCGTCCAAATATCCGGCAATACGCGAAACAGTTTTACGCAAGGAAAGATTGCAACGCGGAAACTATTCAGCGTCCCATGCTTCAAAAACCAGGAACGTGGAACGACAACCACATGCCAAATTTATCCGACAAGACCGGCCGATGTGTAGCGTATACTCCGTAGGTATTCTCGTTTCCGGTTGCTTTCTTGTTACTGTTATCTTGCCATACCTAGGTATTCTGGTTCTCATCGTCTCGCGTGACTCCAACGTCCCCTCTGGCCGGGCATATGTACTGCACAAAGATAGCCAGGAGATGCCGCGCAGACATGAGCTGCAATGCAACCGCAAACCGGCTAAAGCAAGGCAAAGCACGGCAACGTCGCAGCAGAAGCACAGCAAAGACAGCATATGAGGGTCGATTTGAATTGGCGCGCCGATGCTGCAGGGTTTGACAAGTTGCAGGACGCCCAATTGCGGAATCGACAGCTGCGTGGTTCATGGATCAAGATGGATGGCGCAATGTGTTGCTTGGCCTTGTGTGCTGCTGCGCGCTGCTGCGCTTGGCGTCGCGTGCTGTGTTGCGGCGGGGTTTGCGAATTGCGCATCACGAGGGTCAGTCCGACTCAGCTGCAGTGAAGCGTCAACTTAAAAGTTCTTCGTAGGTGGTTCGTGATGGTTCATAGTCGGTCTTCGTGAATGTTGATTCAATGTTGGTTCCTGCAGCTATCCGCAGCAAGACCCAATCGCAGCGCTCAATGCCGGCCTTGTCCTTGGCATGGCTTTGCCTTGGCTTTGGATGGCTGCCGCCACGGCCAATCAAAGGGACGACTGAACGCTGTGGCTGACTTCCTCTAACCGAGGCTTCGCTGTGAGGCGCGATCTCTAAACTACCTACCGCCTTCCCGCCTCTGGTGCGATTTTTCAAAGAGCGGTCCTCACTTTTCCTCTTTGGTTCCTCTTTGGTACCTCTTTGCATCGAGTTCGCTGCTCATCTCCGGACTCCATAGCTTGCTCTGCTAGTGCTATTCCTCCCACCATGCCGCCATTCTGCCATTCCACCACCAACGACCCATCATCGACCTTCAGCTGCTTCCGACACAATCCAGTTGCTTGTCCGATTTGCCAGCCGACAAACCGAATCGCATCAAGCCTGGGCCACCAGCCCTTGGCGCCTTGACTTGATAGCCGGCCGCCGGGAGACCACTCGGCGCAAGTGCCGACTGAGACGAGAAGAACGACACGGCAACCTTCCAAACATCCTCTCACTCTGGTGCGAATGGCTTCTCCAAGTCACCGCCAGACTCCGACTCGTCGGCCGCCTTCGCTTCTATCTCTCGACGACAACTCATACCACTATCCTCTGCCCACCCGCACAGGTACCCTTGCCTCGTTGATTAGAAGCAGATCGCAGCAGAGCCTGCCGGGTTCATGGCCACCTCATCAGCATCGACATTCAAGTGATGAGGAGGTCGCCGGCACGTGGATGCGCCACGATGAAGATGAAGCCATTGAGCGTCTCCTCAAGGACGAGGGCCGTCTGACGCGCATTCTGCAGGGCCCGTTGGCCCGGAGCATGAATCTAATTGGCGAGAGCAATCCAAGGTATCGGTGGGAGAGCTACTGGAGGAACGAAGATGATTTGAAGATGATGAAGAAGCCTTTGTGAGTGAGACGCCTCCTATCAAATATTGAGTCTTCCCTGAAGAAAAGACTTTCATTCAGCGAGAAGAACAACAAGGAGAGAGGGAGGATGAAAAAGCCAAGGAGGAGAAGAAAGAAGGAGATTTGAAGGGAAAAAAAACCAGCTTACCAATTATACAGACGCGAATACTACGAGCGAACAAATGAGCTCATCGAGCAATACATGTACATTGACTGCCTTCTCGACTCGTCCATTCCTCACGACCTCCTCAATGAGTACAACGCCGAGCTCGAGGCTTCCGCCTTCAAACCCATCGACGTCCCCGACACTATCGCCGAGGAACCCAGCGCAGCGGCCTCTTCCTCTGCTTCCTCTCTCTCTCCTCCCGTTCTCGCACCCTCGGAGCAGCAAGCTCACCCCTCTGGCTCATACGGCGCTGTCGATAGCAACACGCATCGAGGCACCAACCCCGTGAGCCCCCTCTCATCAGATTCCAGCAGCAAAATTGCACCACTCCCACCAAAGCGCACCCCGCAGGACATTTTCCGATCTTCAGAAAACCTCCCTCTGCTGAAGCAGCACCGCGACGAAGGCGAAACCGAGAACCCTCCTCACGCTACTCGCGCGCCTGCGCCGTCCAGTCCGAGCGATGCAGGCCCGCGTCCCAATCTACCGTGGCTCGAAGACGCGGCCGTCAGCAGTAACGATCCCGTCGTCACGGTCGCCATCTGGATTAACATGATTGCGAACCTGTTCCTCTTGGTAGGAAAGCTCGCCGTCGTGGTCTCGGTGCCGTCCATGTCCGTCCTGGCGAGCTTGGTAGATGCAGTGCTGGATTTCCTGAGCACGGCGATTGTGTGGGTTACAACGAAGCTTATTTCCAAGGGGCAGCAGGATCAACATCACTATCCTGTTGGGCGACATCGGTATGATCCCTCCTCTATTTTTCTTCTTTTTTTTGGTCGTACATCACTCTAATATGGCGTTTTTGGGGGGGCGACTTGGCAGACTGGAGCCTATAGGCGTGTTGGTCTTTTCCGTCATCATGGTTACTAGTTTTGTGCAGGTAGGCTTGGAGTGTATCCAGCGACTTGCTAGTCCGGAACATGAGATCCTCGAGCTTGGATTACCGGCGATTCTTATTATGCTTAGTACTATTGTTATCAAGGGGGGTTGCTGGCTGTGGTGTCGGTTGGTGAAAAATTCGAGTGTTCGTGCTCTGTACGTATACATCCCATCCTATCGTCCTTTCTATCCTCATTTGTCTCCTGCTCATGTAACTTTCGTCTCGTACTGTATTTCCCCCTCCTTTCTATGCTAATATGAACCCCCCCCCCCCCCAGAGCCGAAGATGCCAAAACCGACGTCATTTTCAACATTGGCTCCATTTTCTTTCCCATTGGTGAGTTCCATTCTTTCTTGCTTTCTCCCCTCCTTTCTCTCCCAGCAAGACGTCTTAACAAGTTTCTTCCATGTCTAGTCGGCTTCTACGGCCGCATCTGGTGGCTCGACGCCGCTGGCGGCCTCCTCCTCTCTCTCGTCGTCATCATCACCTGGAGTCAAACCTCCGCGCACCACGTCCGCAATCTGACCGGCTTCTCCGCCCAGCCCGACGAGCGCAATCTCCTCCTCTATCTAACCATGCGGTTCGCCACCGCGATTCGCCAGATCCAGAACCTGCGCGCGTATCATGCTGGTGATAAACTGTTTGTTGAGGTGGACATTGTGCTCTCGGCGGTGACGCCGCTCAAGGATTCGCATGACTTGAGTGAGGTGTTGACGTATTTTTTGGAGTCGGTGCCGATTGTGGATAGGGCGTTTGTGCATGTGGATTATACGAGTTATAATGCGCCGACGCATATGCTGAGTTCGTGATGTTCTCGCGCCAAGGCCGTTATTCGGATTTTTGTGCTTCTCTTTCATTTAACCTTTTCACGCTGGCCGGACTGATATATTTATTATTGGTGTATCCTGACTCTGGGCCCTGCTTTTTTACCCGCTGACTGTAACGGCGTTTGTGGTTTTCTTGTTTCTCTTGGACTTTTTGGTTTTCGTGTACTCATATATCTAGGGATGGGGAGGCCAACAGAGTTGGGAAAAAAAAACTGAGCCCTTGTCTGGGAGCTGGACCATATGTATTCTGCAGGGCGTTTGGAAATGGGAAAATTTCAAAAGGGAGGAAATATGTATAGTCAAACGACGCAATGGTGTTGTGGGTGAGGAGGCTGGAGGTTATGGCGGACATGTATCCCATCATGCTTGGATAGCCCCTGCATGTGTCAAATCAACGTGATATCCTGCACGGTAATCTGCGTGTTCTTGCTTGAAAGATACCCCTCTGATGAATGGAGATTATGGAAATGGTGGTAGATGGACGCTGTGTGATGAACGGAATGCATGCTACATCAAAACCAACGAGCGCTCAAATAGGTATCTACGATGAGGCACGTTTCAACAGCAATGCGATCTTGCTGCACAACGGACATACTTTTTCGCACGATAACAAACAATGGCTATTCTACCTACCGCTATAGCAGCGACGAGACCCACAAGATTTTTACCCAAACGATACTGGACACGGCTTTCAATGAACAAACAGAACTAACGGGATTCATGATTTTGGAATAATACTATTAAGATACATATCTGTTGGAATCGCTCATCTGTATATATATTCGGCTGCATATATCAGCGTGCGAGCACGTGAAGTGCATGCACGCTGAATGGCGTTAGCCGCCCCACAACCGGGAAAACTCTGCTCGCATGCCTTCAACGCCATGCGAGCTGGATCCCCTTTTCCCTTCCCTTAAGAAGAAGAACAAGTCACCATACGAATATACATTGTTGACTCACCCATTATGAATGCATGCATTTGATATCTTTATGTTTTACCCGTCCCTGTTGACCCAACATATCTATAGAAAAAAAGGCCGTCGTGGCATGATTAATTACAACAATGCTGTTCGCACTTTTCTCGTGTGAAATACCCGGTCTGAGGTGTAAATGATGAAACTTGGGGGAGAAAAAAAAGAAAGAAAAAAAAGAGCATGGATGTATATCCAGGTAGGTATAAACAGAGAAAACATAGGAAGAGTGACAACTAAACGAAGGATGAGGAGGAAAAGAATAGAAATTCAATGACCAGCCTCGTAGGTAGAGAACAAAAACGCGCGCAACGACCAGCTCAGAGAGTCAACGTCGAATATGTAGCACCGCCAGCTCAATAAGGAATACCATTCGTCAGCAACTGGAACTGATCGTACACCCCAGTGCTATAACTCGAATAACTCGTCTTAATCAGCCCCTTCATAAAGTCCGCCGCCTCCCGCTCCGTCTTCCCCAGCACAAACCGCTCCTTGAAGTGCCGCACACTCTCTGGCTTGAAGCACGGCAGGCCACTATCCATCATCAGCAGCGCAATCTGGCTCAGCTTCTCGCAGTACTGCCGACTAGCAAGGAAAGACTTTACGCAGAGTTCCTCGAACCACTTGAAGCTTTGGTGGTCCGTCGAGCCTCCCATGACGGCCATCATCTCGCTCGTGAGTTTGAAGGGCGCACGCTCAAATTTGATGCCACCGGGGGCAATGTCGAAGCAGAATCCAAAGTCGATGTGAAGGATATGGCCTGCGTCATCGATCATGATGTTGCCGTTGTGGCGGTCCTTGAACTGCAGGAGGAAGGATATGACGGAGTAGGCGGCCATGGATTTGACAAAGTTGTTGCGAGCGCGCTGGAAGCGTAGTGAGTCTTCGTTGCCGTATTTGGAGACGAAGTAGTCGTAGAGTCCGTTGACGGCTTCTCGGCCGACCATGTCGCGGGAGATGGAGTTGGGGAGCACGTCAATGACGCCGCAGCCTGGGGCGGTGGCTGTGACGCGATAGGGGAAGACGTAGACTTCTAGACCTACGCTGTGGAAGATGCCCCGGAATGCTGAGATCATTTGCAGCGCCAGCACATCTTGTCTACAGTCGTCGCCGACTTTGAAAATGGCGGACTGCCAGACCTCAATGGTGTTGTCCTGGCGCTGGCGCTCAAGCTCTGCTGCCTTCTTCTGCGTTTCGTCGACGACGGTGTCTCCCGGTACGATTTCGACATCCTCAGCAGTGGACTTGTTCTTGCGGATCCGGAATGTCGCCATAAAGGGGGCCTTGGCATGACTTTGTAGAGGCTTGCCCGATTTGCGGTCAATGCCAATGACCACGCCGTCCGGGTTGCTAGGAAGATAGACTCCGACTTCCACTTTGATTTTGCGGAGCTCTTCTTCGATCCTCAGCTTCTTCTCCGGCTTCGGTCGCTTAATAAGAGGCTTCAGCTTGCCAGAGATTCCCGTGACTTCGTCGAAGAAGGCGAACTCCCGTTCAAAAAAGTCCTTGTCAACGGCCGTGAAGCTTTCCACCATTTTTCCCATGACACTGTCGAGGGTTGGTTTGATGTCGTCCGGTACTTGCGCATCATCGTCCTTGTACGAGTTGGCTTTCATGTTCCAGATGATCTGATGTGCGAAGAGCTGAGAGAATTGCGCGGTCTCGAGGATATACCGCTCGACGTACCCAAGGGCGTCATATCGAAGGGCCTGCACGATTTGGGGGACATAGAAAAAGGTGACGTCAACAGAATGGCTTTCCAGCGCCCGCATCGCATACTGAATGATGAAAGGATGGTATTGGTATGCGGGCAGGAACAAGGTCACGGCCGTGAGTGGATTAACCGGCGCCCAGACGAGAAGATACTGTGCTGGCGTCAGAACTTGTACAGATAGCTTCATAATCTCATTCAACAAGGGGCCAAAGGGAATTCATACCTTGAGCTGCGAATTGACATCGTCTGGAAGATGCCCACCGAACATGACCGGCAACGCTTCAGGATCAGCAATTGCCTTCTCTGGAGAGGACAACAGCAGCTGCCTCACTTCCCTTTGAAGCCGGGGAAACTGAAACCTGGTACCCATCTCGATGGCGATGGAAGGATCCTGCTGCCAGGCAGTCTTGACGAGGGGCAGGAGGGCGTTTTCTAATGAGGCCTTGGACGTATTCTGCGCTGATAGTTGCAGCCCATGCTGGCTCAAGGGATTGATCCATACCGCCAATCTAGACTGCTCATTCTCGATGAGAAGCTGAAGAAGCTGCTCTTTGGCCTGCAGGAACTTGGTGTCGTTGCCGGTGGTGTTGGTGCCAATGAAGGACACGGTCTTCATGGCGGCCAGTACATCGGCCAGCAGCTTGAATTCGGTCTTCAGCTGAAGGATGTTGCTCCCGAATGACCATTTGGGAGCATTTCGAAACCAGCCTAGCCCTGCAGACAAGATCTTATCCTTGAACTTCCACTGCGCAGTTTCTCCCAGTGCAGTGCTTGAGTGCAATACCTTGAGGCCGAACAAGACAATGTGGAATCGCAACTCGCGTGCCATGGGATGAGAATGCCCATTTTTGAGTGCAGTCAGCGTAAGATGCAGCATTCGCATAAACACCCTCTCCGTGTCACTACTGCCCAGTCGAGTGGCATTGAAGTGGCTCATGAAAAAGAGCAAAAGTCTCATATGCGGGGACAGCAGATCGTGAATCGCTTGTCGCTTTTTGGCCATCAATTCGAGATCGCTGGGAGCAAACTCCTCTTTGAGGAAGAAAGGGTCCGGGTGTGCCAACACTGGACTGAACAGTCCGACTTGGCGCGTAATGGTAAATTCCCACTGCTGGGCAATGCTGTTTAGCAGTTTCGCCTCCAGTCGCGGATTTTCATGCATGACGCCAAGCCATAGCGAAGTTCCGAGCTTGATGGAATGCTTCGTGAACAACGCAAATGGTATGCTAACGAGATATCGAGAAACGGCAGACTCATCTCGATGACTGCGACAAAGTAAGGCGGCGGCTCTTCTCATTATATCGCGTATCTCATGCAACGAGGTGGGCTTCTTGCTCAGGATGCGAGCCTCTACATGAGCCAGCGCCGTGGCGGCATTAGCGCTATCCGTAACATTGGTTTGCAAATGAGCATGAAGAGATGATCGCTGATTCATAGGCATAGAGCTCATGAGGTTGATACCACGATCTGGTAACGTTTCACCATAGCGATATTCTTGTCTTGTGCTGTACTGTGCGATGAGATCCGATCCTGTGTTAATGTTACAGTCCCCGACCCTTTCAAGGGACTGTAGACGATTATCGGTAGATGGTATGACGGAGCCGAGTTCGAGTGCAAACGACCTGCCAAGCGAAATGTGTCCATTCGCTCCTTCATCATCGAATTCCGAGAGATAAGTCTGCAACAAGCCCTTGACGTCCATCGGAGCCAGACCGATTGCCGAGTTGACCCAGGCTTTTGCTTTGCGATTCAGCGTACCTAGAGTCCCTCGCCGAAAACTGTAGTCGTCAGACAGTTCGACGGCGACTCCGCCAATATTGGACCTAAGCAATGATCTTGGTGTGTACAAATCAGTTTCAGCTTCGAGGCAGCCTGTCCACATCAAAGACAGTAATTCGAGGAGAGCGAACAGCGACTTTTTCTGGCACAGGGCCGAGGGCAAATCGCGAATAATCCGATCTGCGCATGCAAATGCGGCTTGTTGAACTCGCTCGATGCGATGGCAACATATGCAAAATATACCGGCAAGCTGTTCGGCCGCATACCGTGCTGAGAAAGTTGGCTCGGTGCCGCTCAAAGTCTTTCTCAGATATTTCCCAACCACAGCAGAAGCGATGCCCTCCATGGTGCTGCTGACCTCCCCCTTTCGCATGCTCGGCTCCAAGAAGTAGGACAGAACTTTCGTGCAGTCTCCCGCGTCAGCGCGCAGACTTTCAACAAGATACGCAGCTTGGAAAAAGATGACTTTTCGATAGCTGAGGCTCTTGATATCGCCGGCCTTGGCTGGAATAAGCTCAATAAGGAGTTTCTTTTGGGCTGCTTCGCGCTCTCCACTATTGGCACGTCTCAGAACTGTGTTGAGTTCAATGTCACTTTCAACCTGCTCGGTTCGCTCGTCTGCCACCAGAGGCGGCGAATGAATGGCGATCATCCGGAGCTCATTGAGATATTTATTTCCGCGCTCGGTTGCAGCAGTGAATCCATGGACGACAATATTGAACCACGCATCTTTGATGAGCGAATACGTTTCGTCGTCGTCGTCGATCGGGTTCGACGCAAGATCATTGCTCGAGAAGAAAACGGCAAGCGGATGCAGGAGCTCAGCGATTTCCAGTGCTGCCAGTTGCACATCAGACTCCTTTGTGTTATGCGGAGATTCAGCATCGCCTAATGAGATGATACCGTCCAGTAAATGCTCCCAATAAATACTGAAGAGTGATGAGTCACGACGCAGATTAGCAGAAATGTGCGTGCGTGCTTTCATCACTGCAGCCAAGAGGAAATCCTTGCGTTCAAGGACGCCCATATGGCACAGCCTGCTGTACATTTTCAGCAGCGAGCGAAACTCCAGCTGTCCGCCGTGCAGCGAAAGCTTGGCGGCACCAGTGATGACCTTGGTGTCAACACTTGCGTTCACTTTTTCGAGCTTTTGTAGGAGCATAGACTGAGCCAGGGCGATAATCTTCTCATCATCGCAAGCTATGGCAATAGTGCAAATGGCCTGCACTACATTAGAGTACACGACAGCAGTCTCTTGCTCCCCAGTCATCAGTAGTGAGACGTAGCTCCCGTTTGATTGGCGGCGACCGAGCTCTGGTGCCATTTGCTCGCCATTCACAAGAATCTCGTTGCTGGGGACACTGGCAAACTCGGCCTCTGTATCTGGACTCAGGACATTTCCGAGGGAATAAAGTGTACTAATGACGGCATCCTTGGAAAGCATCTTCAAAACCGAAGCCAGGCTCTTCGATGCCACATGGGCTGTCTCGTCCTGCGGGACAGCGTGGACTAAGAATCGGGGGAGCGCGCGACTGACGGTGGCTGTGTAGGTGGGAGAGATTCGACAGATCAATGCCATGCATCGCAGAACAACAGCAGCCAAGTCCGGATCAGACATCTGCAATGAGTCGTCAAGAGACTCCTGCAGCCAGTTCATCAACGCATCAGGATCGGCTATGTCTTCGTCGAGGAAGGAGCAGGTTAGATGGACAATCATGGCCGCCGATTTAACATCATATGCCAATCTCTGCTGATCGGGAGACCCCAGACGAACAAAGTCCGCACCAGCCTCGAGGTAATCCATTTGCTGGGTAGCAATACCCACGTAAGCCTCGATTGATCTCGAATCCCCTTCCAGGGGCTGACGCTGCTCTTTCAGGGCCAGATTGTCTTCAGACATGAACAGATCAAGGATATGAGTACTGTGAAGAGTAGATTCACTAGCTACCATCAATGAGCTGCTCGACAGAACTAGCCACATGAAGCTCCTCTGGAGAAGTATGGCACCAAGTGGTCGTCCACAGGAAGCATAATGGCGGAGCAGCCGCTTACATTCTCGCACCTCGGTGCTTTGAATGTGAGTGTTGCGAATAGTCGATAGAGAAGTCTCCACTGCGACAAGGAACGGCTCAGATAGGAGCTGATGGAATTTTTGAATCAAGACCAGCCTATCCTCTGCCTTCCAAAAATTGGCCTGAGCCGACGCAGCGTCCAGGAAGCCAAGGATGGCCAGGGCAATGGTGGTGGTCCGAATCGCATCGTCAATTGGAAGATTGTCCAGCTCCGAAGATTGCGGTGACATAATACTCTCAATGGCTTTTCCACACGCATTGGTGAAAGCCCAAATTCCCTCCGTGACTGTCGCTTTCAGATCAGCGTAGTTGATGCCGAAAGACAGGAGAGCCGCAGCCAAGTGGAAGGCGAGAGACTCGGTAGGTGACGGTTCGATTTTGCGGAAGAAGGGTGACGGCGCAAACAGTTGTACATGTATCTCAAGGAAATACGGAATCAAGCGGTACGATAGCTTCTGTGCGCTCATGTTGGACTGGACATTAGGAGCGGCTTTGCACAGAGCCATAAGAACCTCGAATTCGCGAATTGACTACATTGTACGTTAACGATACATTGCTCTGCTTGAATCACAGCGGACTGGTGAAATCGAACCATGGGTATCCGGCCCAGCGCTCCAGCCTGCTTCGTACTATATCCTCCCTGGCTGTGCTCCCGGCCTCGTGATGAATTGCACGCCCGACATAGCTTGTCGAGATCGGACTTGTCGAAGGAGGTCGTGGAGCTTGCGGCGGAAAGGGCAGCGATGCGCTGGAGCGCTTGTGCGCGTAAACCACGCATTGCAGAGGTTGATCTGCTGGAGGAGGTGGAAACAAAGTTCAGACTCCAGGTTGGAGATGCATCTAGGGGAGCATCTAGGGCGTCATCGTTAACGGCGAAGGAAAGGGGCCGACGAACTGAAGACCAAGAGCCTCGGCGGCTTGCTTTGAGAACCGTAGCCTAACGTTAACGAGGCCCCTACCGCCTGCCACTGTGACTTCCATATCGGGGAAATTGCGCCACTTTTTCTTAGTCAGCTCAAGCTACCCTGTCCAGCTTCCCGAGTCGGAGGAGGAAGCTCGGCAAGGCTGCAGGCCTGACTACGCAATGCATGCTGGCAATCTTCAAGTTTCATTGACGACTCCAGATAACGCCTCGCTTCATCTCGCATCACCGACGCTGCCTAAAGTTTGAATATAAAACAGTTCAAAGCGTTGATACAACTACCAATATGGCCGCCATGTTCAGCCAAAACCCGGTCATGAATGGGCCTAACTACTCCTTCTCTGACGCCCCCAAGACCAGCAGCCACGGAGAACTACGAGAGCATCGCTTCAACCCGTGAGTCGTCACATCGAGCGATACCTCACCCATTTCTTTTCCTTTTCCACAGCAGGTTACTAAATATACAAACCAGCTACACTGACAATGGTGGCTCAACATTGGGTATCGCGGGTGCCGATTTCACCATCATGGCTGGAGACACCAGACATACGAGCGGCTACAGCATCAACTCCCGCATGGCTCCCAAAGTATTCAAAATCGGTGGTTCCACCTCTTCACAAGACGACGCGACGATTGTGCTATCAGTGTGTGGCTTTGCTGCCGACGGCGCTGCCCTAAGAGACCAGCTCGACACCATCTGCAAGATCTATCGCTACCGCCACGGCAAGCCGATGACGTTGAACGCGTGCGCAAAGCGCCTTTCAACGATCCTATACGGAAAACGATTCTTCCCATACTACGTCACCGCGATGCTGGGCGGTCTTGATGAGGAGGGCAAGGGTGCTGTCTACTCGTACGATCCGGTCGGCAGCTACGAGCGTGAGCAGTGCCGAGCTGGAGGTGCTGCTGGTAGTTTGATCATGCCGTTTCTCGACAACCAGGTCAATTTCAAGAATCAATACATACCCGGAAGTGGAGAGGGTCACGATCTGAAGGAGAGAGAGCGACATCCTCTGTCCCGCGCTCAGGTCGAAACCATCATCAAGGATGCCTTCGATGGCGCAGTTGAGCGTCACATTGAGGTGGGTGATGCGTTGCAGATGCTCATTATCACAAAGGACGGGATCGAGGAGTCTATACTGCCAATGAAGAAGGATTAGATGAGGAAGGTCACGGGAATGAGCCTCCTTGTATACCAGCTCTGCTTTGCAGGTAGATTCAATACACGGACTGCCACCAAGGCTAGTTGCCCTGGGGTACATGTATACTTGCCAAAAAGAAGCGGTCTCAGGGGCCATGGTTCATATGCGGTCGAACTGTCTTTCAGGGGCTAAAGGCCGACGAAATGAAGCCATCTCTGATTCCGGCCCAACGTCACCACCTCTATCCGACCATTTTGCAAAGATGCGAAGTTGCTCCATAGGTGATATTCCGCGTTCCCGAGTCACGCGCAGTCTCAAGGTTGGTAGCAGGTACCAGACGTCGAAGAGTACGTTGACTGACATGCCTCGCCTTGTTGGCGTACCGTGTCCGATGAGTACAAGATACTGGCCACATATACGTTTCAAGCAGTCTTCAAAGTCTGGCGTGCCAAACAGGGAGTCACTTTCGCAGTGCATTTGGGCATCCAACTATTCCCTGATATCGATTCATTCGTTTCCCTCTCCTTTATCTTCGTGTCTTTCTGTGCATTTTCTCCAACGACTTTGAGTTTCCTTTTCAAACCTCTTTCATATAATGCTAGCTAGCAATTCAGGCTGTGGCATCTACAACATCAGATGGCCCACCACTCAACTCCAGACCTGTGATGGAGCTGGAAGGACTTAGTTTCGCGGCGCCTAGAGTATCTGCTTGGTGGGCATTTGAAAGTGATGAATCCCACAAGTGGTGTGTTGAAACTTGACTAAAATTGAAGAAAGCTTAGGCATTCTCGCGTGCGGACTTTTGATTATAATGGGGGGAAAGTCTGGAGTTTGGTATGATGTTTCGCCAGGTTCCTGATTTTGTGTTGGCTTTACAGAGACAGAGCGTCCATTTGTGTGGGAGAAGCACGCTTAACTGGTACCGCCCATGGCTGCATCGCAAACATGCGTGAGCATTATGGTATTTGCTCCCTCCAAATCAAAGACGATTCGATTACTGCGGCAAACTAGCCTAGACTTCATAACGGAATCTCGCTGAAAAGCACAATTCCATCGTGTTGTTTCAAAGCATTCGTCACAGGGCAGTTCAATATCGGATACCCTGTACGCGAAAACTCGTCTACGCTGCGGATTGAGCAGCATCTGCATGTGCCGGCATCTAACCCCTCTTCAGCTCTACCTGAATGGTTGTGAACAACTTCATTGATATACTACTGTCTAAGTAGTAATGTATCCTGAAAATTACCTAGTAGATATCGCAATCGTCAATGCCTCCTACGCCGCATTTCTACGGGCCACAGTAAACGTCATTGCGAAAGAACAAAGAGCACGTGCGGATGGGTAAAGTTGTCTTGGAGAGCAAATAGCACCCCTGGAAAACGACACGACGACCTCCAAGGTTCAGTGACCTGAATTGCCCGTATGTCAACTCACGAGATGTCATGATTCATATGGATGGCCATCTATGGCTTGATTTGAGTCTTGACGATGCTCTGAGAAAATCCCGGCCGCATAACTCCACGAGGGTTGCATCCGATGCGAGCGATTCCAACAGATCTCCGACTGAATGATCGCTTGCAAGAATTCCAGGTGGCTATCGACCTGAGATTGGCTGGTGATATGCACAAGGCACATTCACAACTCTCGTGCTGCCATGCTCATTCGGCTCTTTGCCTGCTTCATCTCTTCCGAGACGGCACACGTTGGAGCAATCGATTCCTTCCCGCTGAGCCTCGTTTGCGGCGATACCAAGGCATCAAGACCTGGAAGGCTCTCTATGTACAGAGTACCTGCCTAGGCAATAGCTTGACCAATCGATGGGCGATGGGTTACTGGGGACTTCCCGCTTCTTCTTCTTGCATGTAAGGAGGCGCGATGGAGTGTTCACTGTTCACTGTGTTCAGGCACTTTTATTCCGATCTTTTCCGCAGATACTTCCAATAAGAAGAGACTCCGTTTTTCTTCCTTCATCAAGATCCAATGAAACGGCAGCCTCGTTACGGGGGCTGCATATTGAAAAGACTATTGCTGCACTGCAACTCTACGTATGTATTTGGCTTTCTGAACATGTAAGCAAGGATAACGTGTGGCTCATGTCAGGGCCGTCGATCTTTGTCTGTGCTCATGCAACATGAAGCTGGCTTCTGCCATTCACACGAATCTGGTATGTAGTTGGAGAGCGGTAGTTCTAGGTTGCTATAACTAATACTCTATCTAGTTGCTTTGCTGCTTTGAGGCTTACCAATATGTGATACTGCGAAGAAAATTTGGACAATCGCAGCCCTACGGAACAGCGTGATAGGGCTGAGGATCAACGAGGACGGGAACCTGCTGTGGCTCGGCCATCGTCGCAGCGGTACTACGGTATGACGGCAGCAGCCTCATCATGCCATCTGGTATCTGGCTTCGGAGCCGGTGTCTCGTTTTCCAATCCTTCTCAGCCTTTGAAAAGGGCCAGTGCAAGTCGTGGGCTCGGAGACGTTCGTTGAGGTTATTGTCACTTGTGCGAGATGGTGCCCGGAACTCCCTCCGCAAGGTGCTCAACAGAGCTGCAGTAACGTTGCAATAAGTAGGCAAACCCTGTATTAATGCTATAAACTATGGTCTTGAGCGGCAGCTCTTGATGTCCATCTACCTTCTCTGTTCCCTGTAAGACCAATCTTCTTGCCATCCTACCATCCCATCGGCAAAGGCTGGTGTGGGTGAATGAATCACGACAGAACTGCCGCCGCATCGGACAATAAGCGCAGCCACCTCGAGAAACAGATCAATCATCAAATCTCTGTGCCTAGAAGGGCCAGGCCAGGGCCCAGGTCTGGACTCTCAGACATCGTGTCTACGTGTCCGGCTGTGTTCTCGTCCCCAGGCTTGATGTGACATGTTTTTCGCTTGTGTGTTCCTTTCCGGGAAGCCTATGTGAATGCTGAATGTAAATGTGTGGCCGGCCTCGTCCCGTTCAAGCCTAATTCTTACCATGACATATGCATACCACCCTACCAATGCCATTCACACGCCCCCCCCTTCTTGCACACGAATACTTGGCACTTCTTGACCGAAACCCAACTTGTTGGGTGCTACGGAGTACTTTACATTATTTTCCGACAGGTTCTTCGTGAGGGGCGGAGACTTTGGCTGTCGTCGCCCTGCCACCATTCGTATGCAGGTGATCATCACAAAGCGTCTTCTTTCCATCCTCAGTTGTGGTTTTCTGTCAAGAGGACTGCAACTACTCCACGATTGTACCTCCCATCCGACTCTGGTCCCCGCATCAGCTCGAATGCAAGCACGGTGAAACACCCAATGAACACTCAGTGTCAATTGAACATGGCGCTGACTTCCGCGAGACCAAGAGAATGCTAACTCAGCCTTTGTTCTCGATGATTCCCCTGGCTTCACATGCCTTTTCATCATCGATATCAGCTATAGATTCCTAAGCAAGCTGCAATGAAGCTTCCTGTACGTCAGTCTCTGTATGGAGGTGGTTGTGAGGGTCTCGTGATGTCCAAATGTCGACCGAAGGCCTCGCATACAGATCGACGACAGAAAGGCCTCACCAGTAACATAAGACTGATGTCTCGACTTTGCACTGGTCTCGGGCCTCTCTCCTCCCTTCAAGTGTCACACCTCCGCACGGTAATTCGAGCTGTTCGGCTTATGTGACAGATTGCACATCTCAGCCATGTACTTCGTTAGAACACTCCTGCCCCAAGATCTTGCGTCGTTGCGACGGCGGCTCAGGACATACAGATCGAGATCGGGCTCATTCGAATCCGCATTGTCTTGCAAATTTACGACTTGGAGGTGTTTTGCTGCATCCATCGTGTAAGCGCGTGGCTTTCATTGTTTCCCCTCGTACCAGCGATTTTCTATATAAGAGTCTGGTCGTGTCAAGCTCGGAACGTCTATCAAAGCTCCGATCGACTTCATTTTTCTTGCATTCACAACTTTTGAGAACCTTCATCTCCCACTGTATCCTTTCGTCACTCTTTATTACCTCGTCATACTTGCATTTCACCTCTTGGGTTCTGGCCCTCTTAGGTTTTCCGCTTGATAATATCAGTCGGACATTTTATTTACAAATCACCTTACAGGCTAGTCGAATACGTTATTTTCCAGGCCGCATCAGCACCTGTCAATTTATTGAGAAGCAAGACGACATCTGCAGCAGGTTTCAGAAATCCGGGTCAACTGAGCCCGCGCCAGTGCCACAACAGCTACGATGTGGCCTCAAGAGGGATTTACAACGAAGAGGTCATGGCTTTTTACCCTGTTCACCAGCCATACCATGGTGCATTCAGTATGGCGCCCATGGCCAGCACATGGCCAACTATGAGCTATCATCCCTACCAGTCTGGCTATGTGCATATGTCCAATCAGCCATACAATTTGATCACACCGCCAACAACAACTTCATACGGGGACCAAATAATGCCACTGACCAGTTACCCGTACTATGCCATCCCCCAAACGCAAGTATATCCTCCTTATGGCATGAGTCACCTACCTTATCCATGCGGTCAACCAGGCTTGTACGCCCCCTCGAACATGATGTACTATCCGGGACAAATGATCAAGGATTATGGACCATTCAATTACTTATATCCAGGAGTGGCTCAGTATCAGCAGCATACTTACTCAGTGCCTGCTCCTGTCCCGTGGAGATTGCACATGTCTGGAACACCAAATCCAGACATGCGAGCGTTCCCACACGTGGAAGAAACCGCGATTGGAAGTAGTCGCAGTCAAGGTAACTTCACATGTCAAATGGTCTTGTGCTTTGTTACTGACACCAATTTCGACTTGAAAGCTCAAATTCCCAAACGAAACGTCGTTTGCGGTCCGGCCCGGAGGCCACGCGAGAGTGGTAAGATCAACGATGTGTACCTTCAAGAAGGCGACATGGTTGGCTAACGTAGAATTGATAGGTCACGCCCTTTGGATCGGGAACCTTCCGCCGCAAACCGATCTAATGACTCTGGTGGAACACATCTGCAAGGAAGCCGTGGGACTGGAGTCTTTGTTTCTGATACCCAAGAGCAACTGCGCGTTCGCCAACTACAAAGACGAGGCTGCGTGCTCTGCAGCACGGCAGAAGCTTAATAACTCACCATTTCAATCGGCTTCCCTTGTCTGCCGGCTTCGAAAGAATGTTGCGGGGTGCACTTCAAGGTTATCAGCGACTGGTCAGGGAGTAAAGGCAGTCGAAAGCACCACTTCTAACGAAACAGAGACCAAAATCGAAGCTTCCAATGGTGAGTCAAGTTTCGCAGGCGGCCCCAGCAGAATTACGCGGCAGATACAAGATCGGGGTGCTGTGGACAGGTTCTTCGTTCTCAAGAGCTTGACCACAGAGGACTTGAATGAGAGTTTAAAAACCGGCATGTGGGCTACTCAGTCCCACAATGAGAAAACATTGAACGAAGCATTTCAAGTAAGTGGCCATTCAATCGTATTCGGCGACACAAATGCCGACTGCAACTAGAGCGCGGCCAATGTCTGTCTGATTTTCTCGGCAAACAAGTCGGGGAAGTATTTCGGATATGCACGCATGATGTCTGAAATAGACAGTAAACCCGCCACTGCGACGGAGCGGGCACCTAGGACCATGATGGCTTCTGATGTAGGTCTCACAAGTGTCCCTACCCAAGCATCTAGATTTGCTCCGAGAGGCAGAATCATCGGCGATTCAGCGAGGAGGACTATTTTCTGGGAAGCAAAAAGAGACGGTCATGAAGCAGGGCCCAGCCATGAAAGCAAGACGAGAAGTAATGGAAACGGTACAACGAAGAAAGAGTCTCAGACACTGGGTAAGCCTTTCAGATTGGAATGATTGTCGACGACTCAATTATCGTTTTACCACACTAGCAACTTGCGCAATCCCTGGAGTTCGAATCGCGAGGTCAAGATCGCTCGAGATGGTACCGAAATAGAACCATCGATTGGCCGCAGATTGGTGCGATTATTCAATCGCATGCAGATACCAGCGTCTCTTGCGCCTCCTCATCCACCGCCGCCTTGCTTGATTCCCGGGTATTGAGCCGCGCAAGCCTTTGACCGAGCATCCGATCCAGGTCTCATGATGGGCTACAAAGGTAATATTTTGCGATGAGCTCAGTTGAATCAGTGCGCCTCTGCCACAGGCTGCACCGGTGGTAATGTTAGTGTTCACGTCACGTTGAAGTCAAGAAGGATAAAATCGAATTGCTGATCTGCCTTTGTCGCCTTGCCCCCACAAGACGATAAAGTGCAAATGAAGGAGAAAGAAGGTTCGAGTTCAGAGAGAGCTTGTTGGGGTAGCACATAAGCAGGTGAGCCTGTGCGGGGCCAATTATGGGTCCAAAGTAGCCTGGCATGATTGGCTAGACCTCTAGATTCGCCAAGCACCCCCTGTGCCCCACTTGCTCGGACGGCAGCCGCTCGGTGCTGACAGAAACGCTGACAGAAACGCTGACAGAAACGCAACAGCTGCCCAGAAGCTTCCAGCACCACCCACTGCCTTCTCGACTGGTCGCGATGAGTCTGGGTCAGCCTCCCAGTCGGTTCCAGCAGATTCATCAGTTTTCATGCTGTTTCCATTCACGGAATCGAGACTGGCCATGAGGCCGAGTCGGCGTCTCTTTCTCAACTACTTAAAGCCAGCTTTGGGATTCAACAAACGGAAGTCGTAATCTTCAGTGAATAATTAACAACAATAACTACTACCTCAAAACACTTCCACATCCTTGTATCATCTTCACATCCACATCTTCGACGCCAAAATCACAAAGCCTTCTCTTCCATCACACATTAGATCGTCTCAATACCCAAAACACAAAATGGCCTTCTTTCCTCAAGCCCTCTACAGCCAGGACAGGTCATCCTTCACTCCTCTCTTCCGCCTCCTTGACGACTTTGACAGCTACTCGCAAGGCAATGCCACGACCAAGTCTCAAAGCAACCGCACTGGCAGTCTCCCTACCTGGCAGCCCAGCTTCGATCTGCGCGAGACTGCCGATCGATACGAGCTCTACGGTGATCTTCCGGGAGTGAACAAGGAGCACGTCACTATCGACTTCACTGAGCCACAAACCCTACAAATTCGAGGCAAGTCGGAACGCAGGTACCACGCTGGCACTCCCTGCACTCGCCAGATTGAAAACACTGCCACAAGCGGCGCTTCCCACAGCGAAAAGGCAACGATGCCCAGACAAGCTACTGTCGAAGATGAGGACGACGAAGAATGGTCTCATGGTGGGCATTCTGCTCCCGGAACTCCCGCCTCCACTACGGTCGAAATCGAACGACCCGCTAAGGTGCAGAAGCCCGCGGACAACGCCAAGTACTGGCTCGCCGAGCGCAAATTTGGCGAATTCTCAAGAAGTTTCCACTTTCCCAATCGCGTCGATCAAGATGGTGTTCTAGCCAGCTTCCAGGACGGTGTTTTGAGCGTCATTGTGCCTAAAGCAAAGAAGCACGAGGCTCGCCGCATCATCATCAGCTAGTGCAGGATAACGGGTTGACCTTAAGGTTAAAGAATATCATTGCTTTTGTTCGGAGTTGGGGATTCTTTTTGTATCTCTTGTACTTTCAATTAGCATCGGTCAATTTCGGAACTGCACAACTGGGGTCACTGGATTGGAATTTGGCTTTGGGGCATCGCTTGGCAGGCACGGGACAGCAGCTAGGATATTGTAAATCATGCATGGACTCAACCTCGATTACATACTGCTCAAGAAAGATCAGTGAATATGAAGGAAATACAAATTTCAACGCTTGCTCTGTAAACTTCTGGGTCGCAGCCACCACTTTTGACTCTTGACTCTTGACTCTTGAGTCTAGACCCTGTTCACGTGACTTGGCGTCCCCGTGGTGGCGATTTAGCCCACTTATAGACGCGTTTCGCCACGCGATCAAAGCGTCAACAACCCACTCCCACGTGTTGAATTTATTATTATGCATGCCTGTGATTCTATTTCTGCTACGAGTCTTTAATAGCTCCAAGCATACCAAAGCACTGAGCAAGTACTTCTGATCATCACTCGGCGTATCAAGTTCTTTCTGCTACGAGACGTGAACCTACTTCAAGAGAGGAGACCTGAGCAACACTTGGCGCGTTTCTCTCACCAGTACGGCACAAAACATGTCCGACGAGTATGACGAAGCCCCAGCAGGCGACGATGGAGGCTCGACGGGCCCTGGTGCCCCAACTCCCCTTTCAGCGTTAGAGGTACTTATCATGAGCCACATTCTCAGAATCTTTTCGGAAAATGCGGCTAACGAGCGGGTTCCTGCAGGGCATTGCTGGTCTCACGAAACGCGACATTCAACTCGTTGTGGATGGAGGTTTTAACACAGTCGAGTCTGTAGCATACACTCCCCGTAGAACGCTAGAACAAATCAAGGGCATATCTGAGCAAAAGGCCACCAAGATTCTAGCAGAAGGTATGAAATCGTGTATTTGACCCTGTCCGGTCTCCGGTGGAAATTTAAACGCTGACGTCTCTTTTTTCCCACGTTAGCATCGAAACTCGTTCCCATGGGATTCACGACGGCTACGGAAATGCACCAGCGCCGCAGCGAACTTATATCCATCACAACCGGCTCGAAGAATCTAGATACCCTGCTCGCCGGTGGAGTTGAGACTGGCTCGGTCACGGAACTCTTCGGAGAATTCCGTACAGGAAAGAGTCAGATTTGTCACACTTTGGCCGTCACATGTCAGCTCCCATTCGACATGGGCGGCGGTGAGGGAAAGTGTTTATACATAGACACCGAAGGAACCTTTCGACCAGTGCGGCTCCTTGCCGTGGCGAATCGCTTCGGCTTATCGGGAGAGGAAGTGTTGGATAACGTTGCCTATGCTCGCGCATACAACTCGGACCATCAACTGCAACTGTTGAACCAAGCGGCGGCCATGATGTGCGAGACTCGATTCTCTCTCCTCATCGTCGATAGTGCAACGGCGCTTTATCGAACAGATTTCTGCGGTCGCGGAGAACTCTCGAACCGACAGACACATTTAGCGAAATTCATGAGGACTCTGCAAAGGCTGGCAGATGAGTTCGGCATTGCTGTCGTGATTACGAATCAGGTTGTTGCCCAGGTGGACGGTGGGCCAAGTGCAATGTTCAACCCTGATCCGAAGAAACCCATCGGTGGCAATATCATTGCCCACGCGAGTACAACGCGTATCAGCCTGAAGAAGGGTCGGGGCGAGACAAGAATTGCCAAGATCTACGATAGTCCCTGTCTACCTGAGAGCGATACTCTCTTTGCAATTGGTGAGGATGGCATCGGAGATCCTGCGCCAAAGGACATGGAAAAGGATTAGATTGATTATAAACCGAGTTGCTTCATGATAGAAAATGATGGGGGGCGCTTTATGACGGGATGCATGGTGTGTTTGGCGTTGGCTTTTCTATATTACTGGGGTCTTTGCTCGTACAATTCAGCTAGGTCCCTCCTCATACTACACTACCTATTTTGATTTAATGGAATGAAACAACTGTGTTGCTTCTTGCACACAATTGCGGAATCGATGTGAATGAATTGAATGGATGGGGAATGAGGGGCTTCTGTGTAGCACAAGACTATCGGCCAGTAGGCTGCGCCATTCTCTTGTGCAACTCTTATCATGAGACCGGAAGGAAGTTCTTACCTCTGTAACTTCAGTACTTTCTTATACTCATCCTCGATATGGCTACTCCAATAACGTGTGTGTTTTAAGCTTCTGTCGTCATCATCAGTAAAGAAGAGCGTCTCTCCGACTGAAAAGAGTCAGTTAACCGCGGTTCTCAAACTATTCACATTGCTGGATTGACTTCACAGAATCCAGGAGAAAGGTCGTCGCTATCTTCAGGTTTTTACTGCTACGCCTTGAAGAAGCCTGTGAGAACTGCCAGCGGATCACCCGTCACCCAACCTGCCATCGTCACTCACTAGTTGGGCTCTTCCTTAGAGGCGAAGAGACTTTCATGTTGCCTGCTGATGATGATGAATGGGAAACGGGATGTTTTGTGGAGAACAATGTAGAAAAAAACGCATGCTCTTGGTCGGATGGTGCAAGATGTCGAAGACGTTGAATAGTAAAGGCCACTGAACTTGCAGCGAGTCTGGTTCTGGTCCGAGACGCGCTACCTAGGGACTGGACGTTGTGAAGGCAACGACCTTCCGACAAATCGACAGGAGCTTTGGCGTATCACGTAGTCTAGAAGTGTGATATCGCACACTATGAAATCAGAAACATTGTGATGTGAACATTCAATAGCAGAAATTTCGTGTTCGTTTGCAGAAAAAAATCGGCGCTGAGTGTAGGGTAGTAGGACCGGGCTGAGCTGGTTTCCCTTTCAAGTTAGCGCAATCGCGCCTCTCGACTCTCGAGGACTGATTTCTTGCCGCCGTTAACCAACCCAGGTCGCATCCTGATTCCTCCTACCAGACACGACGACGATTTCGCTACAAACCTGTAGTCCTGCGTTCAAAGAACATTTGTCTGCAGCTTGATTTATGGAGGCGAGATGGATTCAGGCGAGATGAAGTATCTCTTCAAAGAGACGCGCTTGAACCTCGAGCCTCCCACTGCCACATCAGTCGTCAACATCCGAGTGCCGTCGAAAAACGGCAGCAGCCGTATCCAACCACGCAGTGCCTACGATCCATCGACCGACGACGAGTCGACATTCCGAAGCAGCAACCTCGCCTCTACCTCCTCAATATACCACCGAAAATGGCACGACTCACCGCGTAGCTTCCTATGGCGGGTTCTCGAGGATGGCTCCGTGTTAAGCATCCGCGCGGCGGACGTGTGCAAGAAGGACAACACAGCAGACGCGCCGCTGGTACTGAACTTCAACTTTAGCGTTCCCATCCAAGCTGGTTGTGTGGCAATATCCGACCCGGAAGAACATGACGCGCTTTGCGTCTTCGTCTTGGATCAGTCGTCGCAATTATTTACCTTCACCCTTCGACCCGACTTCTTCAGGAAACGGACGGCGCTCGATGCTGTGCTGTCAGAGCTGTGCAAAGTCCAGTCGCCTGCTGGTCTGACTTTCAAGAGTCCACATCGCCTGGTTGCGGCGACGGCAAATACATTGCTTGTTACTGTAAGCGATGGCGGCTTGATACGCCTCGACAAGACGACGTCTGATGAATGTGAGTGGTATGAACCTGAACATGGCGTGTCTTTCTTTACTAACTTGAACGAACCAAAAGCATCTCTGGGGGTTTGGAAAGAATCTTTTTTCAATGTTCAGGGCTGGGCACAGAACCTGCGGAGCTTGTTGCCCTTCCAAGGTACTCATACCGTCAAACATGGAAAAATCAATATGGAGTACAGTACCGCCACGTCTGTGCAAGTCGCCGACTTTGGACTTGAGGGCTGCATGTTCGCCATCACCGTCTGCCTAGACCATCGAATTCGCATCTGGAATATCGATGATGGACAGATTCTGTTCACGGGAGATCTTCTGAATGTGACAAGAGCGACGCAGCAAGTCGGGAAATGGGCAATCGATCCGGCCCAGGCCAACTTGGTGCAGGTTGTCGGTCGAGGTCGAGGGCAAAGGACTTGCGCGACATACTCACCTATCGGAACAGGAGAGTTCAAGTTCTGGAGGATAACTGCCAAGGATGCGCACACAATCATGGTGGAAGACATGTTCCCCAAAGCCATGCTGATTCCCTCGACGCCATCATCTTCGGACATGTGGACACTGGCTGATTTCATTCTGGCGTCACCGACCGAAGAGACTATCAGCATGTGGACACTATGGAAGAATAACTTGACATACAGGGTGAGGAGGCTGGTGCTGGACAGGAGACACATAGAGAAGTCGTGGAAAAAAGGCTGGGATGGCGTACACCCCGACACTGGAACTATGCCAGTTCAGACTTCTGGGCCATGCGACCCTATAGATGTAACCGAGAAATGGTTAGAGTGCATTTTGCAACCCGGACGATTCACAAAAGGCACACTGCAAACCGCCCTATGCATATACGAACGCGGCTTGGGGTCAACAAAAGACATCAACAGCAAAAACCGGGGACTGGCGGAGGCGATTTGCTCTGTTTTAGGTGCCACTTCGTCTCTGGATCGAAGCTCTATTGGAGATATGGATTATGAGCAATTTCGAACATCATGCGAAACACAGTGGCGACGATTCTTCCGACTGTTGATTGAACTCGATCGACAACGTGGAGAGGCGGTTGGGTTGTCTTTTGACGCCGAAACCGACTTAGTATGGGTCGTTTGCACGGATCTTGTCTCGGCCATTAGACAATGTAGCGGCCTCGAACGCTTGTACCACAATCTCGCCTCGGCAAACGTTGAACACTCCCGAAGAGCAGCCCTCATCAGCGCAGGCATGGCATTTCTGGGCAACCTTTCAGAAAACCATGTTCAGGTTGCACGCGGTGCATTGAGACAGCAACTATTTGAAGAGTCGTCCAAGACCGACTTGGAGCGGATTCAGCACTTTTCAGACAAGGCAGGTTTTTGGCGCGGAATCACAGATGACGATTGCGCTCAAGTGACTGAGGCGCTGGGCACGAACTTTGCTACTGTCAGTAATGATCTCTACGCGAGGCTTTTGAATATGATTGCGGCACCGGTGGCAGCGAGGAAGCGGCATTTGCGACAACCCTTGACCGAATTTGGCAAGAAACTCATCACGCAAGGACTTCAGGATGACATAGTTCTGCAATGGAAAATTTGCTTCAGCCAGGTCATTCTCTTGACACACATGGAGTTCGAATTCGATAACGAAGAGGATGCTCTACACACCCGAGTTAACATTGGGCCTGTTTTTCGAAAACTAGTTTCCGCTCTCAAGAGGCTGGAGCTGTTGAAGTGGCTTGCCAGCACGGAGCTTACAGCGTCTCTTGACACTCACGTCGACCGAGAAACTTTGATACAGCACAAGAAGAATACCGGCGAGTCACAAACATTGACGACCGCCCTCGAGGTCAACCTCGGACACCTACTCGGGTTCGATGATGCCGGGAAGGAGCCTCTCTTCGAGAGCATCACGAATCTGTTAAGTAATCTTTGCGCGCCGGACAGCGATATCGAGATCTCACCGGCACTTGTTCAATGCACATTGATCAAGCATGGCCGTGCCGATCTGGCATTGGAGCTTGTCCCATTTAGTGACCAAAATCCCTTTTCTGTCTATGTGCTTGGTCGAATCCAACTATCGCTTAATGAATTTGGGGCAGCAGCTATTAGCTTCAGACGAGCAGCCATTGGGATGGGTAAGACTTTCTCTCTCTTTTTTGTCCTACCTCCGCGTATCAAGAAAGACAAGGGGGTCGGCCGCGACTCTCGGACCCGAGGCATCACTTTCCCCCCCGCAACGTGCTGAACAAGGCTAATATAAGTGTTTGTAGGTACGGAAGATATGGCTCCTTATGGACATAGCTGTGGACTTCTGAAGGATACCGAATGGAACCTGCTTAACAAAGGGCAGGGCATGTACTATTCGCATATAGTAGCACTTTTCGAGTCTCAGAAAGCATACTCGTACGTGGTGGAGTTTGCCAGACTGTCCCTACAATTTATGGGATGCCTTCCAGAAGAAGACACATCGGCCACCAAAGTAGATCTGCTGAGCCGGTTATTCAATGCCGCTGTGGCGACATCGCAATACGACCTTGCACACACGGCCCTGCTCTCCATGCAAGACGACGCGTTGAAACAATCAAGCCTTCGAAAGCTCGTCGCCAGGATGTGCGAAACACACCACAGCATTGAGCTAGTCTCCTTACCCTTTGCCGGCATGCAGCAAGAAGTGGACGACCTCCTCGCAGCCAAATGCCGAAACACCATTGATGTCGTCCAGGGATTCCCCTACCATCAAGTGCTCTACTCATGGCGCATCAAACGCAACAACTACCGCGGCGCTGCGTCTGTTCTGCTGGACCGCGTCCACAAACTCAAGCTCGCGGGTGAAGGAGACAAGATTACGGGGGATGACGTTCTGGAGACGCCCGTGACGAGACAGTACTTGCTGCTAATTAACGCGCTGAGTTGCGTGGATCCCAAGCAGGCATGGATCTTTGACGAGGGTTCCCCAGGGCTGCGGCAAGACGGCGAGGGGGCCGCACAACGTAAGGTGGTGTCGCTGGTGGATATTCGCAAGGAGTATCATGATGAGTTGGATAGGATTGTGGCTATTCAGAACAATCAGTTTGGGTTTGACACGAGTGACGTGATGGAGCTGTGATGTTGTGGAAGGAGTGAAGGGTCAGGACCTGTGGCAAGGAGAGCAGGGTGCACAGAAGAGACAAGTACTGTAAGGGGAATAGCCTGCAAGCGTTTGAAACGAGGGACGGATTGGATGAGTGAATTTATGAATTTAGCACTGTAGACTAAATTTGTCATGAACTATTTGCGTTTGGGTCCATTTATGTAGGCCAGGAAAGGTAGAAGGGGCCCATGGGTTGGGCAAATAAATACACGCCGGAGATTCAGTGAGATTGAGTGAGCCGTGATGAATGTTCAGAGGAGGTATGTGAGAATGCCATGCTGTCATGTTAATCCCAGCCCATCGGCGTGCAGAGAGATGTCTAGTTTTCTCTGATGAAGAAGTCTGCTCAGGGCGCAGTTGAGAAACTCTGCCGGATGGAAGATACGCGAGTAGATTAGATTAGACCTACGCCTCACTCTCAAAGGAATCCGCACAACAGGAAGCAGTAAATGAGATCTACTCATCTCGCACTTGGAAGAAATCTACAAAACGGAAGGAAACGAGTAAACAGGATTAAATGAGCCTAAAAAGCTAAAGTGGAACAAGAGACTCCCATTTTTACCAACCCATACAATACCCACACAACGCCGAGCCACATGCTAGTAAGATGATGAATAACACATAGGAAACCCCCTCTTGGCCTAGAAGAACAGCCACGACCAACGGTGACGAGGGAAATTTCCCTCTTTTACCAAATGATCAAGTTGGAATAATGAAACAAATGAAAAGCGCAGCAAGACGTGACCGACATCATGCTTGTGCAGCGGCTATCTTGGCTTCGTTGGGCGCGGGTAAGGCCTGCAGGCCGCTGGATGTATTTTCGGGAAGGCCTTCGGACGCTTGGCGGTAGAGAATGATTTCGGATTGTTTAAAGTAGCGACGAGCATCTGTCGATGAATTAGTGAGGTGCGTTTCACAGCCATGTGTACGTTTACAAGTAGTAACGAGACAGCCGTCCTGGCTTCACATGTTCCTTTTCAATGGCTTATGTCTTCAAGATGGAATGGGTGGAAGAGAGCTGTGACAAACCTTCGTCGATAAGAACCAAACTGAGGTAATACCTCGTAGAAAACTTCTTATTCACATCCCGAAATGTAGGCGTCAGGTCAAAGCCGCCCAAGAACAACCGTATAGGAATCGTCTCGCCCCTCGACGGCGAACCATCCATAATCTCAAACCGAACAAGCGTCTCACTCTCGTTGTACTGATTCGGCGCAGCACCAGTGGTTTCCCTCCGAATAATGGACAACTCCATGTGCTTGATCTTGAGGCGCACGAGCAAGAAGTAGATGCGGCCGACAATGACGTCCTTGAGGTGGTATTTGCTCTTGCTGTACTCAAACTCAATGTGCAAACAGTCCTCGATACCGACATCCATCTTGATGCTGCTATTCATCTCAGGCGGAATGCGATAGCTGTAGACCCAGATGTCCTTTTCGCGGATCACGTCGGCCATGCGGCGCGAGACAGTGACGCGCACAAAGTACCGCAGCTTGACGTTGATGCCGTTGTAGGACTCGTACTGCTTCTCAACGTTTTTGAAGTTGAAGTCGTAGGTCTGCGGGTGCTGTAGCTCGCCCGGCGCGGCGAGTTCCTGGTTGAGCGAGAGGAACTCGTAGTGGTTGCCGCGGTCAAAGAACATCTCGATGGTGCCGATGAACTGCACTTTTATGCCCGTGTGCTCGAGGCGCTTGCCGTCCTTGGGGCGAACGGTTACGGCGCCCTTTACGGATTCGCCATCCATGAAGAGGGGCGCTTTTTCGCGGCGGTTCTTGTCGAGCTTAACGTCGACCATGGAGCGGTCGTCGGCATCTTGGAGGACGACGTCGATGTCGACAGGGGTGGAGAAGAAGTAGGACATGATGGGGGATGGGGGGGGAGGAGGAGGGGAGAGAGAGATAGGGGAATTTGGCGCAGCTCTCTCTGCGTGGGAGAGAAACAGACAAGATGGTTCCCTTTTCTTATGCCACGATGCGGCGATAGAGAATGACGATGTGGAGGAGCTGGTGGTGTTGGTGTTGATGGTACAAAGCGCGACGAGACGGAGACTGGGGCTTCTGTCTCGCCGGCGCTGACGTACCGTTGTTCGGGCTTCATGGACCTCAGAATGGGCATTTGGCATTTGGCATCGTCGTTGGCGGCAGACCGGCCGAGTGGAGGCCGCTTGCACCCGCCACACTGCAGTGACTGTACAGAGCTCTGAGCTCCCCCACCATGTGCATGGCTGGTGTCATGCAGCACAAGAGGTCATACAGCGTTCATACGATATGTTTAATTGACGTGCCTGATTGACACTCACACGATGCGATCAAGACACGATTTGTAACTTGTAAGTTTTTCTTCACCAGGCGACGCTGCAGGATTGCACCGCATCCGTCGGCCCGTTACTGTGTGTTGCGTTGAAGCGGGGTTCAAGTGAAGTTGCCCAACTTCCAAGTGAACGTGTCGAGGGTCACGTGATCTTGTCTTCGCTTGTCAATCCACTCAGACACATCCGGCCCCATTTTTCCTCTCCGCTACACGGACAAACTTCGGAGCGCAGCAGCCTTTGCCCTCACGTGCAACGAGCCCTAGAACTTTTGCCGCCCACACGATTTCGCCAAACATTTCCCGTCGTGATCCGCCGCTCGCGACGACCAACGACAACCTCACCCACCGACATTCCCATCTCACACCGGCAGGATGAAGTACATTCATTCTCAGGAGCTTCTTGAGATCCCTACGGGGGGTACGTAAAACCAGAATTCTCTCATGTCCGTCAGACCATGATCCCAGATGCCATCGCACGTATTTCGAGGAGGAGACGACGAGAAGGAGACGACCGCTCAACCACGACACCAACGACAACGAAAGAATCACGGGGAGGAATAGCGCCATCAAGGAGGAATGGAGAAAAATTGAAACAACAAATAATGATGTGATCCGTATCTATCCGCGACGACGAATCGACCGAAACCGTTTCCCTCGTTCATTACTCGACTACGTCGCATGCATCTCGGGGAATGGGAGACCTGCCATTGACGCATAGAAAAAAGAAAAAAAAGAAGCTCGTGAATACTAACGACAGCCACGTGTACAGTCAAGGTCGCCATCAAGACCAGAATCGTCACCGTTGAGGGTCCCCGGGGCAAGCTGGTCAAGGACCTCGGCCACTTGGCTGTCAACTTCGGCCACCCCAAGAAGAACACCATCTCGATCGAGATCCACCATGGCAACCGTAAGAACGTTGCCACGCTGCGAACCGTTCGATCGATCATCTCGAACATGGTTGTCGGTGTGACCAAGGGCTTCAAGTACAAGATGCGATACGTCTACGCCCATTTCCCCATCAACGTCAACCTGGACCAGAACAAGGAGACTGGCTTGTGGGAGGTGGAGATCCGAAACTTCATCGGCGAGAAGATTGTTCGACGGGTCGTCATGCAGCAGGGTGTGGATGTTGAGCTGTCCAAGACACAAAAGGATGAGCTGGTCCTGTCTGGAAACTCATTGGAGAATGTTTCTCAGAGCGCTGCCGATATCCAGCAGATTTGCAAGGTCCGCAACAAGGATATCCGAAAGGTACGTGCATATTTCCGGGGGTATTTAACAGTTTTTTCCCCAGCATGCTGGAGCTTGATCATGCTGGAGCTTGATCATGCTGGGGTTCCATCTTGCATCTTAGGTTTCATGACGCTAATGTGCATTCTTACAGTTCTTGGACGGTCTGTATGTGTCCGAGAAGGGCAACGTGGTTGAAGAGTAAACAGGGGTGTCTGTACGTGTTTTTTAAGAAGGGCAATGGGGTCAGGGAGTAAACAAGGACGGGATGTGCAGCATAAAAAACCGGTTATGATTGTTCCTTTTGCGTTTCTATATACTTGTGGAAATGATTTGAACCCGTTGCCCACATACCAGCATTCAAATCATGAGTGATTCTTCCCTCCCCGCCTTTTATTCGCTTTAATTTTTTTTTTCTTACAAAAAGACAAGAATAGCCTCTTCTATAGCCCTTTTGCTGCCACGGGTGACTGAACAAGGGGTGAGTAGCGCGGGAGCAACAAAAACCAGGCATGACTGTTTCTCTTCACGGCTATTTACGTCGTTTGCTAGAGTAGCGTGGTCGTATTCGGTTTTTGTTGCTCTCGGTATTCATCTCTTGTTGAGTTGTCCTGGTAGCAACGGGGCTAAAGAGGAGGCTTTTTTTGCTGAAGAAAATCAAGGAAGGCGAGGAAAGATGTCACTGGCGGATTGGGCGGTGCATGTTGTGTTGTTGTTGTTGTTGTTGTTGTTGTTGTTGTTGTTGTTGTTGTTGTTGTGTGTCTGCTCTGCCATTTATCCATCAAGAACAGCTGTTGCGTTAAATCGCAAGGCGGCAAAGCGACTTCACTGTCCCCACCAATACGAACGAGCTTTTGTCATGCCACAAATCTTTTGCACTCACAAGAGTCAAGTCATTGGACTAAGCTAACTTTAATAGAATGAGGCAAAATCATTATACATTACAAGGTCTTGATTGGGAACAAGAAAAAAAAATAGAGACGGAGGAAATCCACTGTATACATACAATGATTGAGGACAACAAAATGAAGAGGCACAGGAAAACTGAGACCACCGAGTACAATGAGTTTCTTTGCCACATTAACAACTCTCCTTGATAGCAATTGTCAGCTCATCAATCTCTTCCTCTACATTGAAAACTCATACGTTTCTTCCTCCTTCACATTGAAGCCCATCAACAGAATCTCCTGCGATTTCTCCTCCATCAATTCCCTTTTGGTGACTCGTCAATTTAAATGTCTGTTCGTTGAGTCAAAGTATGCATGAGCTGCTATTTTCTAGAGTTGAGGATTTGGTGTTCTTCGTTGCTTCTTCTGCTGCAGAGCAACCGACCTGGTTTTCACTAGAATCGCATCTATTGCCTTGGTATACACACGCCAAAAACAATCCACTTGCGAGAAACTATGGCCCAGCCGTCCTCAACTCAAAACGCCGCATTCGCCACACTCAATTATTCCTCACTAAGCTCACATCATCACATAACACTGCCTGCAGAGACGCTCTTGCATCAAGTCAGTCATGATAAAAAAAAAAGCCAGTAAGACCACATGCCGGCTCGTGAGCTCATATATTCCCAGCATCATCTATCGTATCCTATTCCGTTCAAGTCTTCAGTCTAGCCTACGTAGCTATCCCAGCCTGTGCATTGCCTCATCATTCATGTCATGTTGTGAAATTTCTCCTCCCCCCCCCCCCCCACCCCCCCCCCCCCCCCCCCCCCCCCCTTCCATCTCACCCAATTGCTACAGCAACCTCTGCTTTCCTAGTGAATAGATATATGAACAGAAGACAAAAAATAAGGAAAAAGAAGAAGAGGAAACCGCCAAGGGAATCAGAAGAGGTATTAAAAAAAATCTCACGAAAAAGTTTCCGATATTGGGCAGCTGTTCATAAGATCCCTGAGAATACACCGCCGCGTACGGTGATAGAAATGAAGAATCGGGACGCCAAAAGCCACTTTTTAGAAAGAAAGAGCTCTCTCACGGAGCTCATAGTATGTATGTACGATTTGCAAAAAGAAAATGGAAAAAGGTATAAAAAAGCACCTGTCGTTAGCTGTTCGTGACGAGTCGTAGTACAACATCGCAGGTTGTTCGCGACGATTCGTGGCACAGCATCCCATATTGCTCGAAACGGTTCGTGGGATAAGAAAGCCCTATCTCCGTTTGCAAGTACATCAACAAGCAGCAATAGCACGTTGTCGTGCCGAGTACGCTCCTCTATACGAGGGCCCATATGCGGCGGAATCAACGCCCATTGAAGAGCAGCCACTCTATGGTCTGCGTGAGGGTGCTCTCGAGGGGGCATGCGAGTGATGTGATCTCCCACCGCGGGAGTGGTAGCTACGGCCCGTTTGAGCCGTGCGATGAGTGCGACCTCCTGAGCTTGCGCTACCTATATTGAAGTCAGCACAGCTATACTAAAAAAAACGTGCAAGGGAATATGCTCAAAATTGACCAAACTTCAAGGGCACTGATTGCACATGAGAGAATGGAGCAAAGAAAAAGGGAAGGGGAAGACTGCAGGAGTAGACAAGAGGACATACTGGCAGTCTGATCCGTAACATCAGAATAGATATACGAGTCACTATGGTACGCCGAAGAAGGCGGCTTCCGAGAAGGCTTCTCCTTCTTTTTGAAATTCAGCAGCGCAAGCGCAGCGGTCGCCGCGCCCGCGATACCCAACCACCACTTCCCATCCGAGTCCTTGGCCGCTCTCGAACGACGACGACCAGCCACGGATGCGGGCCTGCCGCCTCCGCCACCGCCGCTGAACCAGCCCGCGTGGCGATCTCGTCGGGCATGCACTGAGGAGGCACCGCGGCTACCATGGTGAGAGTAGCGCTCCTCCTCGACAATGACTTTTTCGTCCCTGTGCTTGTGCCCACCGAAGAGGGTATTCCAGATACCGCGGGCGATGCAGCAGAAGCAGAGCAGCATGAGGAGACCCACGGCGGCGAGGGTCCCGATGACGATGCCGGCGATGGCACCTGGGCTGAGACCGCCGCCCGTGCCGCCCTTATTCGCACCGTCGGCACCAATGGTAGTGCCGTCGCTCGTGGAAGATGGGTTAGCCGGACCTGAGGCCGTGGCACCGGTGTTTGTGGGCGTCGGGAAGGTCGGGTGTGCGCCGCTGTTGACGATGACGGTGGTGCCGATGACGCGGAAGGGCGCGGCATAACGCGTCGTGACTTGGCCGTCTGAGGTGATGACGACGGCGGTCGGTTCAGCGTAGCCTGGTCGGGGAGAACATTGGCCGCCGTTGGCTTTGTAGGCGCATTGTTGCCAGCCGGCGCAGCAGATGCGACCGCAGGCTTCCTGCTCGGGGGCTTGGGGGATGCAGTCGACGCCAGGCGTGGGAAGAGGCGCGGGGATCCAATGGGTCATGATGATGCTTGTGTACGTCACGGTCCATGTCGTGGTGTAGGCCGGCGCCCAGCTGGCGGCTAGGCATGTCGCGATGTTGCCAGGCAGTGTTGTGCATGCTTGGTCGGGTTCGCAGCAGAACTGGTTGTCGGCGCCGCAGTATGATGCGCAATTGCGAGGCACGAATAACGACTTTCCGGTATCGTCGAGGCCGTCAAGGCTGTCTTTGGGATAGGGTGTTGCGCCGGCCAGGAACGCTGCGGTGGCCCAGACGAGCCATTGTATCGTTCGCGGTAGCGATGGTGCGGGTGGACTGTGACGGCGCATGCTTTTTCTCGCAGTCAGATTGAGGACCGGAAGGGGTTCTTGGGGCTTTTCGCTTTCGGCTTTCGATCGGCCTTATGGATGGGTGTCTGGAATGCGGGAGACGGAGCGAGCCGCAATGCCGCAAACACCAACAGCAGCGTTGTCAAAGGATCGAAAGGATCGAAGGGATCGAAGGGGTCGAAGGGGTCGAAAAGATCGGCAAGATCAAAGAGTCGAATACTCGAGAAGATTGAGAGGATGGACTCGTGAGTTGCGTGAACAGGCGCGGCAAGACGAAATCTGGCAAAGCGAGGCAAGGTAAGGCTTAGGACTGCAAGGCACTGCAAGGCACTGCAAGGCAACGTGAGGTGTGATGATGGCCCAAATGAAACGTCAGAACAACGCGGGACAATGTTTTGGGCTGGTAACTCAGAGAGAGAAGAAAAAGACTCGGCATGCCATGCATCCATATGCATGACCAAGTGAAAGCAGAAAGGCTGAGAGCTGCGGTCTGCGATGCCAGATTCCCAACCTCCCGCTGCATGCCCAGCCCCTCCATTTCGCAAGGTGCGTTGACGTCGGCCCAGAGACCCTCGGACAGACAAGGGGCCCCGGTGCGACAAGTCACAACCACAGGAACCCAATTGTCTTCTTTGTTTGACGCCGTGTTAGGCAGGGGTCTCGCCGTCTCACGGGCCAGCGTGGTGTATTATTCACGGCGATATACTCTGTATACTCTGTACCTACCTATTAGGCAGCCTCGTAAGCCTCGTCGGGAGTTTTTGTCTCGTCTTTCTTGGCTCTTGGCTCTTGACTCTTGACTCTTGACTCTTGACTCTTGACTCTTGACTCTTGACTCTTGACACACTGGCACACTGCACAGACAGCTACCCGTAGCACCGCCAGACCGCAGAGGAGCGTTGTATTTTAAGCAACTCGTCCATCTGGCTCTGTTCTGTCCATGCTCAGGCTGGGAATCAAGTTCTCGCCAGGAGATATCCCAGACCCAATCGCCTGATCGTCGATGCAGATGATACTGCAACTATGTATGCATTAGCTTGGGCACTCGCGGGCCGCCCTGCCATCGCAGCTGCACCGCTCAGCTGCCACCGGTGCCTGATCAGCTACGACGAGGAGGCCTTTGCTCCAATATCAGAGGCTCGTCTTGGTCCTCGATGGATCGCCGACATAGCGAGCCAATCAATGACAGGACCCTGCGTGTTGCTTATGGGACATTCTGCAAGTCCAAAGATCAAAAGGTCATACATTGTCAAGATGTCGATGAGCACTGCAGCTCCAGTTCTGCCAATCTCTGGTGGCTGGAGATGCGCGGAGCATGCAAGGCTGCGACGGATGATCCTCGGGTAACGAACGACCTGTGCTTGCCGCGATAGCCGCGACAGCTTCAGCATGCGCCTGCTGCGGAGAGAACGTGGTTTGGTGGGGCACCAACAACTGTGCGTGACCTCTCAGACGCGCAGAGCTTCGGTGCTGTGACGCTTGACTGCTGGACTGCTGTCGCTACATCATCGGAAACCTCATCTCGTCCCAGCCGCGAGCTCTACCTCCCATCCCAATACCACCACATCTCGTGTGATCAATCCTCTGCATCTCATCTCACAGCTACCGCCTTTTCCCTTTCCAATCTCGACCAACGACAGGCGTCGCCCCGCGACGACGACGACGACGACGACGACGACGACGACGACGACGACGACGACGACGACGACGACGACGACGACGACGACGACGATAAAGCGCCGCCGCCAACATGTCGCTCGATCCGCCCACATACCTCGCTTCGCTGCAGAGCAACATCCGTCAACGGCCAATTCCATGGGACGGCGCCGTCAGAGCTGGCACGCTGACCGAAGAGCAATACGCCAAGATTCGTGCTGTGGACAAGGCCAAGAAGTCTGAACAGCGCAAGGAGGTTGTTGAAGGGGACCTCGACGGTTACCGACTGCTGTTTGTTGGCTCCTTGGGCAAGGCCAGCGTCTTGGAGACTGCCGCAAAGCATGCCAACGTAGTCCAGTACATTCTCGTTCTGTTGGCTGACCTTCTCGATGGTATGCTGCCCGAGACTCCAGATGCCCCTATTCACATCCCACGTCCATACCCCACTTCCCAATCACGCCGAAGCGCTGTATACAGTCATACGAAGCTCTAAACTTGAATGCTTACGATATTTGTATCATTTCTCCTTCTTTTAATATACAGCTGTTCCCTCCTTGGCAAAGGCTCTATTCGAGGAGAACGACCCGTACAAGCATTTCCTCCCTCTACTGCACTCCAACACGACCGAGGACCCGATCCCACTCCTGACGTCGAACGCCCTGGCAACCCTCATTTCTCTGTCTCGGGATGAGTCCAAGGCCACCGAGCAGGCGTTACAAGTGATTTTCACATATCTTTCTGGACTTGCCAAGAGCACAGATGCGGGTCTTCAGGACATTGCCGTGCAGGAATACTCTGCCCTTCTGTTCGGCCGGACCTCTCGAGAGAAGTTCTGGAACCAGAGAAGCGAGACCGTGGAGCCTCTGGTTAAGATCCTCCAGACTGCTGCAGGGATTGGAAGTGGTGCCAACTCAGCTGCTAGCCTGTGGAGTGGAAGTGCCACGGTTCGTAACAACGGCTTTGAGGGATCCCTTGGTGGTGGTGTTGGACTGCAGCTGCTGTACCATGTTCTGCTGGTCATCTGGCAGTTGAGTTTCGAGGCTGAAGATGTTGGCGAGGATCTGAACGAGTAAGTCCTGCAGCTACAGATTGCACGATCGAACCGAGGACAGTGATGTTATGCTGACAACAGCCCCCAAAAGCGAGTATGACATCATCCTACTATACACCCATCTCTTGCGATTGTCACAAAAGGAGAAGACGACAAGACTGATCTTGTCTACGCTCCACCACCTGCTCGAGAAGAATCAGACCTCTCTCCTCCCCAGTGCCGTTCTCGCTCGACTGCCCGCTCACTTGGACAACCTGGCCAGCCGCCACATGACCGACCCGGATCTGCTCGAGGATATGCAGAGTCTCAAGGACCTGCTGGAGGAATACACCAAGACCAAGACGACCTTTGACGAATACATTGCCGAAGTGAACTCTGGCCATCTCCGCTGGTCCCCCCCGCACCGGAATCCCGTCTTTTGGGCGGACAACGCCCGCAAGATTCTCGAGTATGAAAACGGCGAGATCCCCCGCAAGATGGCGCAAATCATGCAGAAGCCTTGGGATAACGATAAGCAAGTTCTCGCCATTGCCTGCAACGACATCGGATGCCTTGTCAAGGAGGTTCCCGAGAAGCGCTACCAGCTGGAGAAGGCGGGTCTCAAGACTAGAGTTATGGAGCTGATGCAGAGTGACGACGAAAATGTGCGGTGGGAGAGTCTACGGGCGTTGGGAGGCTGGCTCAAGTATAGTTTTGAGCAGAACTAATCAAGAGGAGGAGGTGGTGATGGGGATAATGGACGGTCCGTGATGGAGTCTAAACTGAAGTCGGTTGATTTGATTTTCCGTGACAGCACGAAGAGGGTGCTAGCCGAGACATGCACAGCTTTTCTTTCATTCATAGAACGTTGATTCATTCAAACATTGTGCGTAACAACTTACAAGCACCTACATTTCAACTTGAAGTCTTGAACCAGGCCTTATCGCAGCAACGGGGCTGGCCTCTGGTCCGTGTTTAGCCGAGCCAGTCACCCCACATGGCCCAATTGAGCATATTCCATCAGTTCATGCGCCAATACCGCCGCGAACCGGAGCACCGCCCATATACTCCGTACGCCATCCGCCCAGTTCTCGTCGCTGTCCTTCTTCTCTCTTCCGCTCTTCCGCGTTCAACCATTTCTCCATCTCTCGCTACCAGTACACAACCGACGCAAATCTCCATCATGAGGGGTTTCGCAAACGCCGCGCGGGCCGCCCCGCGGGTACGCGCCTCCCTCACAAAGAGCCACCCTCGCTGCCGCGCCATGATAACCACCACAACCGCCCTCAAGATTCACCAACAACACGGCAACAGCGTCGACAACATGACAGACCGCACAGCCGATGCCACCACGACGAACCCCGTCCCCGTTTCTGCCTCCACCGCACCCACCAGCGCACCCATCCTTAAGAAAACCCCCCTCTACGACCTCCACATTGCCCACGGCGCCAAAATGGTCCCCTTTGCCGCCCATAGCATGCCCATCCAATACCCCAGCGCCTCCATCACAGACTCGCACCACTTTACCCGACAGCACGCCTCCCTCTTCGACGTCAGCCACATGGTCCCGCATTTCTTCCGCGGACCCCACGCAGCGTCTTTTTTGGAGAAGGTCACGCCCTCGGACTGGACGAACCAGCCCCTGATGCAGAGCAAGTTGACGGTATTTCTGTGGCCGTGTAGTGGGGGGATTGTGGATGATGCGATGATTACGCGTACGGGGGAGGAGGAGTTCTATGTGGTTACGAATGGGGCGTGTTTGGAGAAAGATACGGCGTATTTGAAGAGGGAGTTGGAGGGGTTTAGTAGTGGGAAGGGGGTTGTGGAGTGGTCTATGCCGAGGGGGTCTGCGTTGTTGGCGTTGCAGGGGCCGCAGGCGCAGGAGATTTTGGGGGAGATGGTGGTTGTGCCAGAGAGGGGGGAGGGGGCAGGAGGGAAACTGAAGGAGTTGTTCTTTGCGAATGCGGCGTATATGGAGGTGCGGATTTCGGCGGGAGAGGGAGAGGGAGAGGGGGTAGGGCAGACGGAGAAGGTGTTGGTTACGAGGGGGGGCTATACGGGGGAGGATGGCTTTGAGATCTTCTTCAATGGGGATACGTGTGCGGCGGCTGAGGCGGCGGCCAAGTTTGCGGAGATGCTTCTCAAGGTGGCGGGCCCAGAGCGGCTGCAGCTTGCGGGATTGGGGGCGCGGGACTCGCTGCGTCTGGAGGCGGGGATGTGTCTGTATGGGCATGATTTGGATGATGGGACGACGCCGGTGGAAGCTGGTTTGAATTGGGTGATTGATAAGAACCGGCGCCATGAGATGGCTGAGTTTCATGGCGCGGAGAAGATTGCGTGGCAGATGGTTCCTAAGAATAAGGGCGGTGCGGGTGTTGAGCGCCGTCGCGTGGGATTCATCGTGGAGGGGGCGCCGGCGAGGGAAGGGGCTGATGTGCAGTTTGAGGGCGAGAGCGTGGGTAAGATTACGAGTGGGATTCCTAGTCCTACGCTTGGGAAGAATATCGCGATGGGCTATGTGCGAGATGGGCTGCACAAGCCGGGCACGGAGCTGGATGTTGTCGTGCGTGGGCGGTTGAGGAAGGCTGCTGTGACTAGGACGCCTTTTTATGCTCCGCGGTATTACAGAAAGGCGTGATGTCTGACGGACCGGTCGGCGGTATGGCAAGGTTTGTCTGAGGGAGTCAAGAGAAAAAGATGTATGGGAGACGAAGATTTTGAGCTGCGTGGAGGGATTCTGGCGTAATTTGTACTAGGATGTTTTGGAAATGAGTGACGTTTCAAGACGACACGGACAGATGAGAACACGAATCAAGTATCCAAATCTGACATCCAGTCCAAGAAAATGGCGTGAGCAAAGAGACACATAGATATGTCCAGTTTAAGAGAGAGACCGAAGTGGGCACATCCACGAGAGTATGTATCATCCAAGGACACATGGACCAATGCAAACATGACACCAAAAAATGGAAAAAGTCCTCCCAACTGCACCCACAGCCTACAATCCGGAACATCAACCCCCAAAAAGGTACCACCGAAGACAAGCTTCCCATACCATCATCACCCTTCACTTCCGTCTTCACCCCCTTCTCCAACCTTATAAAGTACAAAGTACAGCTAGCTTCCTAAATGTCGCCACGATAACCATGGGAAGCCGTCAGAGAGCAAAATCAAAATCAACTCTACGGCAACCCTCAAACGAGTGGCCATATATCAGTCTAGCAACATAATAGGTCCTCCATAGGCGACGTTTCTACTAGGGAAGAAGGTCTGAGGCGTCCGGAAAAGACGCCCCTTGCTGAGGACGCTGCTGCATAGAGAGAAGAAGAAAAAAAAGAAGGAGAAAAAGGAGACCGAAGATGGCCAAGGTGCATGGTTTTAGCGTTTGGGAAGAGAAGTTGGCGCAGCCCCACTTGGTTAGTCAGCTAGGAGGGGGGGAGGGGGGAAGAGTAAAGTCGTGAATCGTCTGCCTGCCGCCTGCCAATCAGGGTGGTCACGGGGTTGGACTCTGGAGGGTAAGGTGACCACTGACGACTCACGAGGCTCGGATGGTCACTTGCCGCAAGTTGCTTGCAATGAGGGAAGGCGCGTGGTTTTCTTTGATCGCGGGACGACAAGATGAGCACAGGTACATAATTGCGACGCGGCTGGACGTGGGCGAGTCGTACGGCGTGACTGCCTGCACGTGTGGAGAGCACGGGCGCGGGATTGGCTAACGGGGCGCGAAGCGGATCGGCCCAGCTGAGCCAGCTGAGCGGCTGCGGCGCTGCGGGACCGGGCATCCAGTCAGTCATCCAGTGGACAGCCGTGGGTGGTGCAGGTGCTGTGCCGGATGCGGTCCAGCATCTGGAAGTCCCTTTGCCTTTGCTTGCGTGCGGCGGACTCCCTTCTCGACGTGACGGTGCTCCCGTCTCCGTTGCGTGCAATGCACCGTCTTGGAAGTGCCGTGGCAGCAAAATCCGGCGCGTTGTTTCAGTCCCATGTGGGAACTTGGGAAAAAAAAAAGGAGACAAAGACCGATCGATAGCCGTCCCCGGAACTTGGAAGCTCTTCTCGGCTGTGTGCTTCAAGGGTATATGTACTCGTGAGAGTCGTGCTGGTGCAACGCACTTTCAATTTCGACACCTCTATCCTTCTCAGCTCTGTGCAACTTTTGGGCCTTTCCAGTCCTCGTTCTTTTCAGGTCTCACTTATCTCGGCATCGCCGTTGTCCGTGGTGAGGCTGACAGTAATCACATAGCAGACTTGTTCTGTTTGTTTGTCCTCCGCGATCTCACCACTACCCACACGCGAAGCATACGCCGACAACTGACAAGACGCAAATCACAACGCGGGCGTCATTCTGTCGTGCGCCCAGGACGCCCAGGACGCCCAGGACGCGGACTTGTCTGACGATTCAGCCTGGAGTAATCAAGTCGGTCACCTGGATGGGGCATGGGACGCCACAGGAGAAGGGTGTTGTAAAAGTCACCGGGTAGACCGCTGCGTCGCAAACTCCGCCAGTTTGTCCATTCGCCTAGTTTCGCTTCGCTTGTGTGTGTGTGTGTGTGTTGCTTTCTGGTCGTGGAAACCGCTGCGGAAACCACCACCACCACCACCACCACCATCTCAGCCCATCCTGCACCATCCTTCAATCATCTGCACCAGCCGCATACATATTCGTGCGGCCAACACGTTACACGCCTGTGAGGATTCGGGCTTCACGTATGTACTTGCATGCATGACCTCACGGCTGGGACGCCCCTATTTGTTTGCTGTTGGGCTGCCTCCCGGTATATATATGACTACATACAACTGCAGCGCACTAATCGGGTGATTTTGCGCCAAGTCTGGTGGGATTCGCTTGCCTCGTTGCTTTTCTTGCTGGGCTTTCTCATGAACTGCGCATCGTCGTCTGGTGTCTACTACGCCCCTATTCAGCGTCGATCTGTTTGGGAGACCGCACTGGCAACATCTCTCTCGCCGCCGCCGCCGCCATGCCTGGACTGGCAGCTTGGCTGCAGATCCAGGTTGCTCTGACGCTGAGTCGTGGCGTTGTTGCATCGCCTCTTGTTGCCGACTCGCTGCAACGGTCCCTGCAGCTGCAAGACGACTCGCGCAAGTTGCACGGTCGCTTTCTGCACATTACAGGTCTGAGCTTCCTCTCTCGTCTCGCCTGCGCGTTCCCCCATTGTGCGCTTATCCATACAGAGTACTGACCTCAGTGATTCCTGCGGCAGACTTTCATCCGGACGAGTTATACAAACCGCACACCTCGACTGAAGATGGGATCGCCTGCCACCGGGGCCATGGCATGGCTGGCACCTTTGGAGCCGAGAAGACGGACTGCGATTCGCCATTCGCCCTCGTAGATGCGACGCTCAAATGGGTCGAGGACAATGTCAAGGACACTATCGACTTTGTGGTGTGGACGGGCGATACCGCTAGACACGATAGCGACGAGGAACATCCGCGGACGGACAAGACGGTGCTGGATAGCAATCGCGAAGTCGCAAATAAGATGATCAAGACCTTTAGCTCGGACAACGGGAAGCTCGACATTCCTATTATACCGACGTTTGGGAACAATGATTTTCTTCCACACAATATCATGTATGCAGGGCCGAACCGCTGGCTGACCGCATACGCCGACATCTGGGGCCGATTCATCCCCGAGGAGCAACGCCATGCGTTTGAGTTTGGGGGATGGTTCCACGTTGATGTGATTCCCGGAAAACTCGCCGTCTTTAGCCTCAACACCATGTACTTTTTTGACCGAAATGCCGCAGTTGACGGTTGCGCGCAGCCCTCTGAGCCGGGGTTCAAGCACATGGAATGGCTTCGCGTGCAACTCGAGCTCATGCGACAGACCGGTGTCAAGGCCATTTTGATAGGGCACGTCCCGCCCGCGAGGACCGAAAGCAAGAAGAATTGGGACGAGACCTGCTGGCAGCGCTACACGTTGTGGTTGCAGAAATACCGTGATGTCGTGGTCGCTTCACTGTACGGCCACATGAACATTGACCACTTTCTGCTCGGCGACACCAAAGAGATTGATCTGAGCATGGGCGCTTCGCAAGCCGGGATTTCAGACCGACCAACGGATAAGGACAGTGATTTCTCGGCACAGAGCAAAGAAGACTACCTACAGGAGCTGCGCGACTCATGGGCAGATTTGCCACACTCTGCCATCCAAGTGCTGGACGACATGGCCAAGATAGAGAAGCGGGAAGAGATGCGCGCCGAGAAGAAGCATAAGAAGCATAAGAAGGACGAACTCGACAAGATTGGAGGCATATACGCCGAACGATACCAACTTTCTTTGGTCAGCCCAAGCGTCGTACCTAATTACTTTCCAACCCTGAGGGTCTTTGAGTACAACGTCACTGGGCTCGAAGACGCTACCCTCTGGGAAGACAAGTCGCACTCCCTCCACGGCGCATCACCAACAGGTGTTGGTGTTATTCACAACGATGATGAGAAACACGACCACAATGACGATACTTATGACGATGATGACGATGATGATGATGATGATGATGATGATGATGAACACACTTCATTGGAGCTCCGATCCATACAAACAGACAAACACAGAAAAAAGAAACACAAGGGCAAAAAAGGCAAGCATGCACCGAAAGATCCCAACTTGGTCATCCCGGCGGATCCTCCACAGGATGCTCTCCCAGGCCCAGCATATTACCCACAGCAATTCACCCTAACGGGCTACACGCAATACTTTGCAAACCTCACACTCATCAACAACGATCTCGCCGGTGCCCATGCCCATGCAGATACTGATACTGATACCGATGCTGATGCCCAAAAAAACACCAACGCCGGAGGCTCCAAGTGGCGCGACGGAAACCACGGGGGCAAAAAACCAGGACATTCACCCGCCCGGCCGCGCCGATTCGTATTTGAAGTCGAGTACAGTACTTTTGCAGATAAGCCCTTCCAGCTGGACGATCTGACGGTGCGGAATTATCTGCGTCTTGCGTATCACATGGGGAAGCAGCGCGGGCATGCTGCCGGGGAGTCGATAAAGGATGGAGACGAAGAAGGTGGCTCTAGCTCTAGCTCTAGCTCTAGCTCTAGCTCTAGCTCTAGCTCTAGCTCTAGCTTTGAGGATGGGGGAGGAAAGGTCGAAGGTGATGAAGAGGTGGATGTCGAGAAGAAGAAGAAGAAGAAGCATAAAAAACATGGGAAGAAGAAGAAGAAGCACGGGAAGAATATGGCGTGGCTGCGCTGGCTTAGCTACGCGTTCGTACAGACTGTTTCGATGGAAGATTTGGAGGAGTAGTGAAGGGAACGCCTAGGAGGAGTTCGAGGGGTCCGAGGGGAGGGAGCTTAGGGCATGAATAACTAGCATGCATGGCGATGGCACTGTCGCTTGGAGGTGATGGTGTTTTCTTCCATGTTTTCTTTTCAAGCGCTTGTTTTCTTTTTTTTTTTTTTTGCTGGGGAAGGGCCCATGTCCATGATTGCATTGGAGATTTTAGGGCGCTCACTGTGTTTGTCTGGGGGTTTTTTTTTTGGGGGGGGGGGGGGGGGGGGAGTGAACAGCATTTGCATACATAGACTGCCGTGTGGGATTGTCTTTTTTTTAATTCAAAAAGCTTGAGCAACGAAAGGTAGAGAGACTGGTGATGTATTAAAAAAAGAAAAAGAAAAAGCGCTTGCTTGCTTTGCTGTCTGTGGAGTGGTTTCAAGGTTTGTGCCAGAGAGGATACTTGGCGTTGTGGATAGGGGCGTTGTGTGATTTGAAATGTCCATGGCACGGACATCGTCTGTAGAGAGGGACGATAGTTGGCTATGGGTATGTAGGAATGTTTAAGGCAGCATAAAAAAGTCGTCATGTCTGAGGACTGTGTTTCGTGAGGACACTGGACAGGTGGCGCGGTGGTGCGAATTGTGTCATTGTGTCATTGTTGCTGTGGTGCGACCCCCCCTCGACGCAGCGTCTAGTGCAAGTGATGCTGACTCCTGGATGTGACGTAGAAGACATGAAGTACAAACAAGGCGTGTTCTACAAACGCATACGGTGACGCACGAAATGTAGCCTACTCCAATGACGATAAATTCATGTCACTATTTGTTACACGTTGTGGCATATATGATGAACATGTACTGAACTTTAGTTTAAGAGAGGTATGTAGGTATATATGTATACGTATGACACGACACAACTTGTTCTGATACATGAAGAGTCTAAACAATGGGCGTATAGTAAAGCATGATATGATAAGCCCAATAGATCGGCATAGACGATTAAGTGTATCCTATTATAAGTAGACTATAGTACAAGATTGCCCTTCCAATACAAACAGCAGTAGTACTTCTGCTCCAACAAGAGCGGGTATGGGTATATAGAAGCACATGCACACAAACACCAACAACAGTAACAATAACATTTTCCCAGCCGAATCAACGCCCAACAAAGTCCAGCCCGACTCCAGCGCTGCATTCCCTACTTTTCTCCTCAAGCGCCTTTCGACCCCCCCCCCCCCCCCCCCCCCCCCATTTTTTTCACGAGTATTTTCCTTCTCTTATAAGTTATCAATGCCCCTCCCGCGGCTAGAATATTGTGTCGTCGGTCGTATCAGAACTCGATAGATAGCAGCAACGTGCGATGGCATGCACACCTCCAGGCTCCAGCTTCGTTCTCTATCCCATCACACAAGGGATATAAGAAGAGCCGCCTGACCGGTACAAAAAGTAGAATACACCACTGAGAGGAAGACCGTGGTCCGTTCCGTGATCAATACCATAGCTGCGTGTATGCGTTGCCGAATATAACTATCGTGTGGATCGTCGAGGCTACATGCGGTGGCAGATGGCGGGTATGAGAACATGACGAGGTACTCGATGTAGTTGTACAAAGACAATGTTTCGGATAGTGATTCAAGACCATGCTTCAGAAGGTGTTTTGAAGGCGGTGAAGTCAATGCTCTTGAGTTCATGCTCTCAGACCATGTCTCCAGATATAGTGTTCCAACGTAAAAACGCATTTGCTTAGCTTAAACGGCTGCATCGCGGAATATCAACTCGGTCTTAGCTCTGATATGCCCAATCGCACCGCGCAAGTCTCCTGAGTATTGCACCAAACCAGCAGCAGCCGCAGCAGCAGTCGACCAACCCAACCAAGCCACAGCACAAAAAAAGGGGGGGGGGGGGGGGGAGACGCCCAAAGGCCATGACACCCATGAAGAGCAAGCAACGCGCAGTACCACCAACCCGAGCATGGTGTCGCACCCCCGTGTCACACACCTCGTCTCACGAGTCACGAGCCACGAGTCACGACTCACGACTCACCACCCACGTAGCTTGTCCTCCCCAGGCACTTGCGGCACCGTCACATCATCCAGGCCCAACTCCTTAAAGACAGATACCCGGCCCTTGCGGATATTGCCCCGGGGCGCCTGGAACATTGGCGGCAGGTACAGCCCAGCTCCTTCGCGAAGACGATCGGATGTAACGTGGGAATTGAACTTGGGTCGCACGGGACCCGAGGACGAGGTACCGGGAATCTGGAGGTGTGTGCTGCTGCTGCTGCTGCTGCTGTTGCTGTTGCCCGCCGAGGGGACTGTTACGGAAGCGAGCGAAGCCATAGGTAGGTACTGTAGCAAGTGGTCTTTTTCGGTGTCGGTGTCGGTGTCGGTGTCGGTGTCGGTGTCGGTGTCGGTGTCGGTGTCGATGTCGATGTCGGTTTCGGTGTCAGAGTATGCAATGCAAGTGTTCTTGAATATCCGGCAAAGTGTACCTCTGAGCGGGCAATGGCCGTGAATTATGTATGTATTCCCCCCTTCCCTTTCGGATAGATGAAGCTGTATCTCGTCTCGTCTCGTCTCGTTGCCGACTGCCGAGTTGCCAAGCCTTCTTCTTCTTCTTCTTCTTCTTTTTTTTTTTTTTTTAAATCGACACCTCCGCAACTTCCGGTTTTGGAGACGCCGGAAGCAGCGTATAGGCCGAATCCGGGGGGCAAGCAGAACAGAACAGAACAGGAACGAGATGAAGTACCAAAAGGATGGTTACAAGGGAATTTGGAAGATAAAAAAAAGGGGGGGCGGCTTTGGCGGCGGGTGGGCGGCGGCAAACACCAGCGCTTGGCGTTATCCCACACAAGAACGCGTTCGATGGGAATGTTCAACAAGGGAGCGGGCAACGAAACAAGCTGGTACGAAATGGAAACGCCGATAAAGATGGATGGGTAGATGGGCAAGGGCTTTAGTACCTCTGTAGACAAGGGCGCAGGATGCACCAGATGCATAAATACCGTAGGTATGTATATATGTATAGAGTAGCTAACAGGAGGCGAGACGGCCCACGGGTGCCGGCGTCACAAAGGAGATTCATGTCCACTTGGAGTCTCCAGGAATTGAGGACTACGGACTAGGTATGTACGCAGAACTTGGAAGGATGTAGGTATGTACAAGAGATGTCTCGGCTGCCGATCCTGCCCCTGCTTGCATTCTGTCCAGCGTCATGGCAAGGAGGAGGAGGAGGGGAGCCAATTCGCCAAGACTTGCTAGAGAAGAACTCGGGGGCGTTCGTCCATAGTAGCCAAGGCCGACCGACCGTACGAACATGTGTACATACCTATGGAGTACGGAGTACAGAGGTGCCTTTCATGATGAGGTGCGTAGCGGGAAAAGCCTCGCTCCTTTTTTGGAGACTGTTCGGTCCGTTGCGGCATCGGTAGTGGTCCATTACGGCATACGGACGTCTTCTACATTCTTCTTTCGGGGTGTTGGAGTCGTCTGTTCATGAAGTCAAGAGACCCCCATTCCGGTCCTTGAGTCTCCACTGGACCCCCGTTCAATGCCATTTGGCCATTTGGGATAGCTGGCTTTGCTAGCCTCAGGGCCCCTGGACAATTCATTCCATCCTGGGATACGGAGTACTTGTGAGTTTTTTGTGGGAGGGGGGAATCTCTTTCCTTGCCCGCGTTGCCGTCGCGCTCACCTCATAAGTTATAACGCATGGCATTAAATGATAACTGGCATTGCTGCGCCGGAGATCTAGTTACCGGTGTCGACTCACGGTGCATGCGGTACGGTATGTATGTATGTAGTGGATTGCCTGTCGGCTGTGCTGTCACGACTCGCATGACGTTGTTTGCTAGAGACCATCCTTGGACGGGTCACGGGTGACGTAGGAGATTCAATTCTCTCCATTCTCCAATTCCCTTTGCGGCCTGCCTCTGGAAGCTGAGTCCTGTGGCATACCGCATGATGCTTCATGTCACTGTGTGCCGGCGCGGCCTGACACGCGAAGCAAAGCCTCACTGCCGTGGGCCATTGCCCATCACATCGTCCGTCGTCCATCGTCCGTCGTCCTGATTCTTCGGCTTTAGTGCCGTTCCCCGCCCAAAGCCCAGGCCTGGAGCGGATCCAGATGCCGTCCATCCGTGGAAAATAGGCACGCAGGAAGCCCTCGATTCGTGGACTCCTGGGTGCATACATACATATGTAGTCGGGAAAATCCTTTCGGGGCCATTTTTTTTTTTTACCCAAATGTGCCGCTCTCGTGCGAGAATGGAAGGAAGGCTGGTTGCGACAAAAAAGAGCCGCGCGAGGCTGGCTGACCCATGTCTGTTCGCAGTTCAGGTCAGGTCAGTGGGACGCCGGAAAAAGCTCGTGTTGAAATAACCGATTAGCGCCGAGCATGCAGAATAGGAACTTGGAAGTTGGGACGACTTTTCCCCCAAAGAGTCAGGACTCAGGAGTCCAGGGCTCAGGAGGGACGATTTTCCCCAATAAGAGGGCCCAAAAGAGAGGACGATCCAGAATAGGTGCTGGTGCACTCCTTGAGGAGCTGTCGTTTATGCTTGACGTCAGTTTTGTTTGCCGAGCGCGAATCGCGAGTTCCGCGTCGTGGCACCACCATTTTGTCATTGCCTTCCTTGGTCACCATTTTGGTGCGACGCCATCACAAAGGGCGTGTTCAAAGGTAACTTCTGAGCCACAGACTATGTATGTACATACAGTCCTCGCTTATGCATGGGCTAGGTACAAAGCACATGCCTCACGGAAGCCTCTGGTTTTCAATTGAATTCTGTTTCTCCAGTGTTGACGCGCGAGTCAAGGATGGCGAGGGCCTGGTAAACTCCGATAGGCGGACAATTGGCGAAAAATGCGCGGCATGCGGCAAAGCGGGAGATGCTACTGCCGTGACCCGTTACTCCTTCAAGAACCCCGAAACAAAGTAAGCCTCTTGCATGAAAAGCCGACACATTACGGCGGGTTCTGGTATGTGAGGCAGAAGACGGCATGGGGTGGCACAAACGAGTACTGTAGGTGCGGATGACTTGCCCTCTTCTTTGTCTTGTGTGTTAAAACATATGAGCCAAATCCTGCCTCTACGCTCCGCTACAGATATACCAATAAGGATAGGAACATACCGTAATATATGTAACACAACTTACAAGTCATCTCAACTTGCACAAGACCACAGACAAAACCGTGCATTAGAACACATGCACAACTCCAAGCAGCGGTAAGTTGTACCTCTCGTCGCAGAGTACGAAGGCCTCATCGTCATGCCAAGCATCGAATCTATCTAGTCCGGTCGATCGTACACACAGTGTCGGCCTTGATACCTGCCGCGAGCCGAAAAAAAGGAAGAAGAAAAGTCAAAGGAATTGTCCCTGTCTCGGTCCACAAACAAGTTACAGCGCAAAGAAGTGTGTGTAGTACAGTCTTGAGACCAGAAACACAAGAAATGAGGACTTGGTCTTAGTCCGCAAAAGAAGACAAAAAGTAGTCGTCTTGAAAGTTCACAAAAAAGGAAGTTGCTTCATCCAAAATAAGCCCGCCAAGAAAACTGAGTCCAAAAAGCAGTTACATGTCATCGTCCACAAAAGGAAATTCCCTACCTTAGGTAGTCCACAAACGCGGGCGCGGCATCCTTCCCCACCTCCAACCGCAGCGGCAACCGCGCTTCCGGCGGCAACGCACCGCCCTCCACACCCGTATGCAGCGCTTGTCTCACGCCAATCTCCTTGCCAATAAACATCAACGCTGCCTGTGCCTGGGAACGCTGCTCGGCCAAGGCCGGTGCCGAAACAAACACCGTCGTCAGGGACCACACCATCCTCAGCGCATCAAACAAGATCCGGGGTGACCTGTCCTGCTGTACTTTCAGGCTGCTCAGCGCCGCGAGATTGCTCTCAATGATGCGTTGCGCGGCCGCGCGGATCTTGTGCAAGCAGTGCGCACGCCGGGCGCTTAGCTGGGCTGGGGGCAGTCTGCCGCATGGATCGTGCGTCAGAAAGTTGGCCATACACAAGATGTAGGTATTGCCCTTGATGACGGCGCCCCAGTACAGGTTGCGCAGGTAGAAGGCCAACTCTTGCGTGCAGTCGACGCCCGTGGCGAGGAAGTGATCGACCAGCTCTTCTGCGACTTCCAGCTGCTGCACTAATGATTCATATTGCGCCGCGGCGGCTGCAAAGTCGTGCTGATGGAGTAAACCGGATATAGCGGCCATGATGTGGGTGCATGTCTTGATGTAGACTGACACATGGAGACCGTGCTCTTCGCCTTCGTAGAGCGAGTTCTTGATGATGCCCAGCCATGTATCGGATTCGAGCGGGCATTCCGTGACGTTGACCATGGCTTGGATTTGCTGTAAAGCCGAGGAGGAGATGCGTCAGCTCACTTCCTACATTGGGTTCCTAAGGCTAGCTCTGCTAGAAGCTGGCCTAGGACTTCAAGAGGACTTCAAAGAGGACTTTGGAAGAACTCACAACAAGGTTGTAGCAGGGCCAGAAAGCCATCCGCCCCTTGAGCGTATTCAACTGATTGACACCCCTCGTCTGAAGTATGCTATTCAGGCCTCGCGTGTGAAGATGCCACGGGCTCGACAGCCCCGCGCGGTTCACAGAGCCAATCAGCAGCTACCATAGACGTCAGCAGCATATCGAAAAAAGCTTAGAGTGTACCCCCACAACACAACACGAAACGAACCTCATAGTTGGCGAGAATCCAGACCGTGGCCAGCACGTCGTCTCGAAACGCCCCTGTCGGGTCGTTGAGAGCCGCATTGACAGCACTCAGGGTCTTGCCCATATACGTGCCGAGCTCGCGCTGCGTCTCCAACGCCGACTCATTACACACATGAACAGGATAGCGAACGTTGGTGACATAGGTTCGGGTAAAGAGATGAGCGGCCCACATCAACGGTCCGTTCCCAGGATTCGTCTTGTACAAATCATGGAGGAAGCCAAACGTGGAGTAGATGGTGAGGAGGATTGGCACAGAGTGATTTGTCCAGTGGTCTGTCAAGCCCCTCGGGAGAGAAGGTCGCGTGTCATCGCTCGAGGAAGACGAGGAGGATGAGGAAGAGGACCATGAAGACAAGGACGATGGTGATGATGCTGCCGGGGACGGTGGCATGGACAACAACACAGATGACAGGCTCGCGTTAGGGTCAAGCTCCAAGACAGTGGTGGTAGCGCTGCTAGTCGAAGCTGCCCTCAAGGTAGTCGCTTTGCTGCTGCTGGCCTGCGACCTCGACGCCTTGCTACCGGCTTTGGCCCCATCTTGTTCAGTCACCTTGGCAGAGGCCCTCTTCTTGCGCTTCGCGACGGCAGTGGGATCCGCATTCCGAAAGACAAGCTCATGCTGTTCCCGATATCCGGGACACTCGACCCCATACTTGACGCATCTCTGACACCCGGGCCGGGTGAGATCGCACTAGGTAGTACGGGCAAACGGCAGTCAGCAAGGGGATAATGTTCCGTCATCCGTGTATGGTTTCCTACGATTTCCCTTCGGCACACACACACACGGGGCCTGACGCCAAGAGCTAGCTCAGGTCCAAGTTCCAACGTCATCATCCCTTAGCAGGGAGAAGAGGGAAGAGAGAGACCGAATGTCACGCATACATACCTTGACGCGTCGGCGGCGGCAGAGATGGCAATCCTGACTGGGACGTCCCGTGTTGGGCATGTCGCTCGCACAAGCGGCGGGCACCCTCTTGCGGCTTCTGCCTAGTTAGTGGCCCCCGAGATAAGTCTGATCGTCGGGATCGGACGAACAAGAACAGAAGAAGTAAAAAAAAATTGGATTTCCCGGCCTTGAGGACCGCTCGGCGCTTGGGGCAAAAGGGAAATTGCATTCGAGCTACGCAGGCTGCGTTGACAGCTTAAGTGGGGAGATGCTTAAGCGGATAGGTCCGGAGTCCGGACATTAACCGTCGTTGTGTTTTGCGCGAATTTGGCCAACGTGCAGTGCAATGTGCGATGATCGATGCACTGGGAGAATGCTCGTTCACAATTTGTGAGTTTGCGGTCTTTCAGTTTCAACTTTGCACTTCTTTCCGGGGGTGAACCCCACAGAAGCCCCATTTCCCAATGCAGATGCCTCCCAGTCTCTCAATGGCCAGGGGTGCTGCACCCCGCTTTTTTGGCGTCTCTGTTGGCTGCGAGAACGAGACGAGACATGTTCCAGTTGGATGTGTGAAGGTGTGTGTACGAAAGGTCGAATACACACATTGCAGCATTGCCAGTAAACAAAGCTCCATGTACTCCGGTAGAAGCATAGAAGTCATGAAAGATGGACATGTGTATGGACATACTCTGTACGTGACTGGTAGTAACTGCCATCGCTTAGGAAGAACAAGAGGAAATGGGGTGGCTGGGGATTCGGGGAAGAAGATGATCAAGTAAACTACATATGTACCGCGACGCACTAAGCCCAATGAGTACAACCGCCTATGACCGCCACTCCTTTCCACTCGGCACTTACACGATGCCGGCAAACATCCCTACGGAGTACATCACACTGACTAAGAACATGCCACAACTTGATCGGTTGCGCAGAGGGATGGAAGTCAGTTAAACTGTCGATACTCTTGTTTGGTGCCTAATGCCCTCTGTACGGAGTATGCCTCCATGTTGCGCTGATGAACATCAAGTGTACATACGCTAGAACTTCTACGGAGTACATAGCAGGTATTCATCTCACCTTCATCATCCGACCCTCTCTTTCCGCACTACCTGTACTATTTGTGGCGGTCGAAGAAGTACAAACTACCTGCCATGTTTGATAGCAACGAAGAAAGCTTAGATCAATTTCAAAAAAGGTTGGGCTGAAGAGCATGCTAGTCTATCTTTGTGTGTAAGTGCCAATGCTATAGATACATGAATTTGCATGTGTATATCTCGCGAAATGGCATGTTGCTCGCCACGCCATGCCGTAAAACTACTTGTATCAAAAGTCCCTATTCCCTTCTCGAGCGCCATAATCCTATGCGTGTGTAAGTTATAAAAAAAACGCCATCATAGAATGACCACGCCGCAGTCTACTAGCAAACACTACTTCTATGCATTCTCGCCACATGCTTGACTCTCAACCAGGAGTCCCAATGCCATGACTATATATCAAAGGTATAAAAATACATGATTATGTACATGCCACATCTCGCCATATGACCAGCATTGCGTTCTGACCGCATCCCACGTCCCATGCTACTGTATCCAAAACCCCCATCCCATCCCCTTTAGCCCTTGGCTCCTTCTCTACCTCTCGCTTTGTCTCGTTTCGTCTCTTCCGCGCATCTTCAAAACCCAAAACCCAAATTAATCATCCAAAACGCCCCCTCCTAAGCCATATCCACCCTATGGCACCATACAAATATGCTTCCACGATGCAACATCCAAAAATATCAACAAGACCATGAAAACAAAACAAATCTAAGATGCATGCAAACAACGAAACAAAAAAAGAGACATATGCAGTGCAGTCATGACCACTCCCGTTGGTCCTCAATCCTCAGCATTTCACCCCCCTCCCCTCACACAACCCTCCATTATCCATAAAAGTCCCCCATTCGTCCGGCATCCAGTCCAACATTCAGTCCGTCCAGTCCAACATTCAGTCCGTCCAGTCCAGCATTCAGTCCGTCCAGTCCAACATTCAGTCCGTCCAGTCCAACATTCAGTCCATCCAGTCCAACATCAGTCAGTCCTCAAAAATAAATCACCCCTTCCGAAACCCATCCACCCCCAAAAACGGAACCTCCACATCACAAAGCCTCTCCACCCCATCATCATGCCTCCTCTCCGTAAAAATGTTACACTCGAGAACTACCTGTGCCCATTCTGCCAACGCGCGTCCACAGTACGTGGCGTTGTGGGCATAGATCCCACTTGGTTCGATTGGTTCGGGGAACCACTCTCGGTAGGGGTGGTCTGGCGGGAGCAGGCTTGCGGGGCGCTGTGCCTGTGCCTGTGTCTGTTCCTCAGATGTGGCTTCTGTTGCGTCGGCGGCGGCGGCATCTTCATCCGCAGTGGGAGTAGCAGTAGAAGCGGGAGCGGTAGTAGAAGCAGGAGCAGAAGTCTCTGCAATATCTTCAAAAGCACAAGCATTGCTATTCGGCGTATTCCGAAGCCACTCCTCCACAGACGCAGTTCGTGAAATAGACACATTGCCCTCCTCGGCCCCCTCACCGCCTGTGCGAGTCTGCCGCAGACCAGGCTGTGAAGCATCATCCACAGGCCGATGGCCCGAGGCCTCCAACTTTGACGGGGACGGCGACGACAAAGAATCCAACATTGGGGCTGGCACCGGCCGTACCTGCAGCGGCAGCGGCGCCCTCTGCACCTTCATCCAATCCTGCGTCGCAGCCGGCAACAGCGGCCTCACGAGGTACCGATCGCGCGCTGGCCCAGGATTCTGCTGCCACCCGAGGATAAACTTGAAGATATACCTCTGTTCGTCGAACACGGGCGATGAGCCCAGCGAGTCCGTCTCCGAGGAGGGGGCGGTCTTGGCGCGGGAAGTGGATAATGATGTTGATGATGAGGACGCAGGGACGAGGGTGGTTGGTTCGGCGAGTTCGCGGCGTAGGCCCGTTAGATCGGTTAGGCTCTTGGAGTACGGGAAGGCATCGGAGGAGGAGGCGGCGCTTGATGAGGGCGCAGTATGGGAGCTAGATGCCATGGAGAGGACTTTTCCGATGAGGGACCAGCGTTTTTTGTTGGTTTCGCTTCGTGAGCTACTGTCTCCTCCTGTTGCTGTGCCTGTGCCGCTTCCTGTGCCGGCGGCGTCGGTGTCGCTTCCCGTGGGCCATGGTCCGTTGGTTCCTGTTGCGGTACCGCCTCTCGCAAAGGTATCGAATCCCATAAACAGCCCCTTTTGTGGTAAATTCGCTTCTTGTCGGATAATCATGAATTTCTTTCCCATCGCGGGGGACATTGGGGCTGTCGAGGGCAGTATTTGGCGCGATTCTGCGGCAGTTTTCTTCATGTACAGATAATGCGCCCAGTTCTGCCTCAGTCTCGCTGAAGCGACGTGGTAGATCTCGAGATCCATCTCACTGTCTGTCGGATCACCCGTATACCGACACATGCGCCAGCAGACCAGCCTTTGGTAATACGCCCTGACCATGGGACACCAATTATTAAAAAACGTATTGAAAGATTCTTCTGTGAGGAGCCATTCTAGACAGATGCTTGCCTTTCGGTGCGAGTCTTTGGCGAGGGCATCCCAGATGGTGAAGACGAGGGATAGGAGGCGCACTTCGGTCATGGTGTTCATGGAACTGGCCATTTTTTGGCAGACGTCGATCCAGAAAGGCCAGTCGATATAGGCGGTGGAGGCGGTTTCAAATTCGTGGTAGATCATGAGGACTTCTTCTAGGAAATCGCACAAGACGAAACAGGCGGCGTTGTTGTATAGGGATGTTTTTCGGGCCGCGGCTTTGATGAGCGCGGCAAAGGTTTCGGCGTATGTGTGTCGTGCGCCGGAGAGCTCAGTGGCGCCGTCGGAGAAGAGGTCCTTTAGGAGAATGACGAGTCGGTTCTCGCTCATGCTCTTCAAGAGGTTGGTTGTGGGCGGTAAAGGAAGAGCCACGGCCGTGGCGTCGGACCCGTGCGCGGCATCAATGATGGGAGGCGCGCCGGAAGATTGATCAGGGCTTGTTTGGCGATGGATCGTCGAGTCTATAATGGAGAGTAGCTGTGCGTGTACCAATGCGAATGCAGGGGCTCGCGCCTTTTCCGAGAGGGGCAGCCCCGCGGGAATGAACTGGTCGGAGAGGACGTGGAAATATTTGCAGAAGATGAAGAATAAATCAGTATCGCGTCCCTTCCAGCGGGTGACCCAGGGCCCGGTCCACGGGACTTTGGTGAGCATTGTCATTTTGGGTACTCTCTTCAGCGTGTCCCATACAGATCGTGGGGAAGTCCAGCCGAGTACACCAAGAGTGGGTGGGAATAGCGCGACAATGTCGTCGCTTTCGCCCGTGTCCTTTCGAGGTAGCCCTAATTCGGTTCCCGTCCGCCGTATCAGCTCAGGGGTGAGTCCCCAGAGTCGAACAAGAACATCAGCAACGCCGGGGCAGAAGAAGAACGCGTAGGCGCACGTCTTTCCCGAGAAATTGACGAGGCTCAGCGGAGCGTGGCGCAGAGACATCTTGTCCACGACGTGAGCCATTTGCCTCGCCAGATTCGACACGAACATGGTCCTGATTTTATGTTCGGTCGAGCCTGCGTGGATTTGGGACTGGGAAAAACTGCTCGGATCCGCAGCTGACTTGGAGACATTCGTCCACGACCTCGACCGCACTCGTTCTAGAGGGGAGCGCTCGGACAGGGGCTGCATGTATGATATAGCCATCCTCCATTCGGGCCGCATCATGAGCATCGTCGCCGCTTCCAGTAATATCGGGCGGTCAATCCCGGGAATAGGCTGCGGCAAGGGTCCTTGAAGCATCTCGAGAAGAGAACTCCACCACCTATTCAGCACAAGTACTCTTCGCTCCACATCCTCCAGATATATGGTTTTGTTGGATGGGTGATTCCGAGTCGATCGCAGAAATGGCAGCAACCCTGATTGCACCCGGGCAACTCGCGTGGCCGTTTGCTTGGCAGAGACGAAGCTCTTCACCTCGGCTTCAAGCGTCTTGAAGCTGGACCAGAGGGGATCTCGGAGTCTAGGCGTCGCTTCGTTGCAGGACTCGTCCGTGATGGGCGTATGTGTGTTGCCATCACTGCAGATAGACCGGGAAGTGCTTGTGTGGACACCGTCAGATGTGCGGTTCAAACTCGTGGCGGATGAGGCGCAGCTGTGATCCGAGTCTGGACCGTCTCGTCCAAAAATGCTACCCTGCTGTCTCGGTTTCATCTTGGATAGGTATGACGTCGCGCGGGTGATGGACAGTGACGCCGGCTTCAAAGGGGCCGCTTGCCTCGAGCCTCCTTCTTCCTGCTCGTTGGTGGTGGTGACCTGTAGTCTATGCGGTGATTTAGACGACTTTGTCTTGCTCGAGGCGCGAGCGCGAGCCGACATGCCCTCGCGGCCTGAGTTTCCGGCTTCAGGGGCCAGGTCAGGCCGATCTTTGGGCGAGGGCGACCTGGAGGAACGAGACATCCAAGAGCGTCGAGCAAAATGCGCAAAGCTCTCCGGGCCACAAGGACTTCGATTTGGGTGAGATGTGTCATCTTTTGGCGTTGTTCCAGATTTTTCGACAAGAGCATTCCAGGAATCCTTGGCAACTTTGGTGCTAGGGCCGAGCCATGATCGCGGTCGTTCCATAAGCGAGCTTCTCTTGCCACGAGCGGTTGCAGTCTGGTTCCGTAGCTTGATGTCTGGCATGGGCCCAAGTTCGTCGACGGCCGGCGGCGTTGGCGGTATCACTTGAGTCGCAGGTCCACGTGCTTCATTGTTCGCGACAAAAGAGGTGTCTAGCTCAAAATCGGAGCTGATGGATGGCAGACCGAATTCCTCCAGCGCCGACGGAAATGTTGTCGATTCTCCATCCGAGCTCTGTGGCCTGGACGAGGCGCCGCTTCCAGAGCGTCGTCTATGGTGGTGTGGCAAGTCAAAGAAGGAGTCGGATGAGGCGCTCGCTTCATACGATGCATGTGGTGGCTGAACGGGAGGCTGCGAAGACGGAGCCATGCCAACCACGGAAGTCATGCCGCCAAGCTATTGCAACTTGCGAGAGCGACTTGCCTATGGGATGAACTGCAGACAAAATAGTCCAACGCCTTGTCCCGCACAGCAGCGCCCAGCGACAAAAGGGCGAACAACAGAATTCAGGATGTCGTGGTCCAGTTCGTCATGACGTTGCAGTGCAGTCGGGCTCTGGCCGGCAGAGAGAGAAAAAAGGTGGGCTCCTCGTTCGAAAGCACAAAGATCAGACGACAATAAAAGGACGATGGAGGATTTGTCGCTTTTCCCCCCCTTTTGGCCAAGCAAATCGAAATGTCTTGATGACCAAAGGCTGCAAAGAATAAACGACCAAATTTTGACGAAGTTTGACGAAATTCGACGAAATTCGACGAGAAAGGTGAGCCGTACTGGGCAAAGCCTAAAGGCGAGATGAGAAAAGAGCGGTGCACGGCAACGGCTGGGACGGAATAGCACAGATTTAGAAGACCGGGGATGCAGTCGAAATGACGAACTCAACCGCACAGGCAACAAATCAGATCATGAATTGCCGCCGGGGTACGCGGGAAGATGACGAACAGGGACAAGACAGCAGGACTTTAGGAGTACAAAGGGGCAGGCAAATGCTTGCTGGTTCGTTGTCGTTTGGCTGCAGGAATGAAAGGCCTGGCTTTTCGAACTGCCGACTGCTCAAACTGCCAGAAGTTAGAACTAGACGACTACGGACTCCGGAGTAGACGGATGCGCGATCCACGGGCGTTCTCGTGGTCAGGCAGATGCAGATAGCAGATGCGCGACGGGGCGCTTTGGGCGCAGCGATAATAGCAAAACTTTGACGCCTCTCGAGTATCGATCGCCTGGCGGAAGGATGAAAGGTGGCTGATGGGAACAAAGGAAGATGCGCTCGACCTTTGTGGTTTCACGCCTCGTCCGATTTGGTATGGTCCGAATTTGCTATGATCATCACTGTCATCATTGGTCTATGAATAAAAATGGACGTGGCAAGTTGTAAACTTGTAGCCGGTGCTCTTGGGCGAGCTGGAGCATTTTACAGCGCTCTCAGCCTCCAGCTGCGCGAGAACCTGGCAAAGGGGGGGGAAGGGGGGGGTGGAAATGAAACGGAACAAGGCCAAACAAACCCCCCTCCCATCTGCTCCCATCTGCTCCCATCTGTCATGTTTGGAAAAGACGACGACGCCCCCGCGCAATGTGGCAATGTACCTATGTAAAGTGAATGTGTATGTATGTATGTAATGTGAATGTGAATGCAAAGCTGCCTTTTGTCTTTTTGGTGCCACAGCGTTCCGATGGCAGCCGTCCGTCCGTATCGGTCATCATCAGGCTGAAACCCTCACTGTGACCCCTCAACACGGGTCAGGGGGTTGATGCCAGATGGTTGCCACAACTTACAACTTAGGTATAACCCGGCCGAGGCTTGTCTCCAGTATGGATGCGATGACGGATGGTGCGAAACAAGGGGTCTCGTTTTCGTCGGCTTTTTTTCCGAGACTACTTCCATAGCACACGTCCTAGCAGGGCATTAGTACGTCGAAGGGACGTTCCACGTTCCAAGTTCCAACGCCCTCCTGAGTTCCTGGTGGCTTCGGGTGCGGGTTGCTTTAGCTATTTTAGCCACCACCGAGGGCAGAGCTAATGTTAGCTCAGGGCCTGATTCACCTTCGTTCACGTTTTGACAAACTGCACAGAGGATACGCCCTGTGCGCAACTTCAACGATGGAGAGCAAAAAAAAAAAACGAAAAAAAAAAAGGGATCTTGCACGAACAAACCACATGTACTGATGATCTTGTTGATCAAACGTTGATCACTTCCATCACCTTTCGCCATGGGACATCAAAACGTCGTCATTGCCACTTCTCGCCCCGCAGTACCGGCTTCTTTCTCTAGACTTCAACAGCCGTTATGCTACACTGCTTCGTCACTTGTTGGCCCGGAACATACAGCGCGTGCCCTCGTTCTTGGGGGTTGTATTCGCGTCGCATGCAGGAGATATCTATCCGTTCGTCACCTGCGTGTGCGACACTCCCCGCGCTGTGATTCCAAAGACTTGTCTCGGCAGAGAGCGGGCCAAGCGACGACGTTGCATGTTGTTGACAAGATTGGCTCACGCGTACATAGCTATGTACTGACTTCTAAGACATCAAGTTGGCGGATGACTTGCCTGTCATGCACTTGCCATCACGGGGGCCATCGAGGCCTCGGATTGCTCTGAACGAATTCCTTATCGTAAGCCCTAGGGTATATAGGGGGTAATACTACCTATGTACGTACAAACGATGGTCAGGCAGGCTGCAACACCACTGATGAGGTTATGTACTTGACGGGATTGACATGGGAGAAAACGATGACAGCATAAAATCGAAGTTGTGCCAAGCGTTGCACTTACGGCTTATGTGATTCATCGTGGTCAATATTAAACCAACTCCATATCCGTAGAGCTCCACAAACACCAACCAACGTCAACTTGTCTAGTGGTGTTTGTACGTCGCAGGCTGAGGCAGCAGATTATATCACCAGACAAAGCATTCCTACTTTTGGGTCTACTCACATTTCACGACAATTTCTGTCCAGTCGGGGTTCCGGGTTCCGTCACGAATGGACGTACATATCGTACATACGTATAGACCACCCACTGCGCCAAGTCCCAAACAAGTGGGCAATTAGATTTGATACGACGTCCTGGTGAGGTCATCATCATTTTACTTCTCCCTCGTGCTGAATCGTCGCCCAGCACAGGACGGGAACCCGGGATGGATATGTGACTAGGTATGTCGATTTAATTTAATTTGGACTCCGAAACGGGGAGTCCCGTAGTAGATGAATAATCCGAGACGCCGTCCTATTTTCCGTGGCAAGTCCGACACAATTCAAATTTCAGGGCTCTGGATAAGGGGACAAATAGTTTGAGCAAACTCTGCTTTTTCTGGATTTCTCACTCTTTCGCTTCAGCGTACGTCCAGAGGTTCAGACATTGAGTGATCGAGATGCGCCGTTTCATGGCTGTGGAGAACACGCCATTCTGCGGATGCATTGGCTGATTGTGGAAGAGGCCAAGGCCTTGTAGGGCTTGTATGTACAAGCAAGCGTGAGGGCCACGACTCACGACCCACGATTGCTGCTCTACATTACCTAGGTACCTACTCCGTATTGTCTGTTCGTACATATCAGACTGGGTCTAACTCCGTACGCACAGATCAGTCACAAATTCACAATCATGGGCAGAATGCTCGTCGACATGTGAGTACCGCGCTGAGGAAAGGGCTTCTGAGATGACCAGATGGGTTGCAACTTGCGGGTGCATGTGCGGTCACGTGCACAGATGCCAAGAAATCGTCGAGCTGAGTGAACCCCTGAGTTATTACTTATTGGACAAAATTAACCCTCTTGCCGGCTATTTAATCGCCATGGCAGATTTTTCATTGGGCATTGTGATGTCGTGTTCCTCCGATAATTTTGCGCACCGCTGATGAAAGCTTTACCAACCACACCAATACGAGGGAGCGCTTGATTGTCTTGTGCCCTCAGCTCCCGACTCCGACAGTCCCAATCTAAATTACCGGCACATACTCCGTACTCCATATCGACATTCCGAGACGGCCGGGTTGACTAAACTAAACCCCCCTAGTGCATGGTTCTCATTGAACAGAACGCATGAAAGCCGATGAGGAAATTGAGATAAGATGCCGAGAAGCACACACATCATATTGATCAGAACTGATATAAATGTCTCCCCATCTTCATGCACCAGAGTCCCTATGGAGAAAGGGCAGCGGTGTTTGGTAATGATGAGGATTTAAGTCTTGGCACGATGAAAATATCCTTCAGCAGTTAAGAGCACAGAAATAGCCCACCGCCGTACACACTAATGCCTTTTGTTTTTTGGGTCACGCCAACGAGACAGAGCAGAATTTTCGAGAAACACAAGCCGCGGAAGCACGGCTGTGACGTACCTCCTCATGCACTTCGCATCGCAGCTCGTCCATGCTTGCTTGTCCTGCGTCCATGATGCTTCACTTTGGGAGAGGGATGGATGCCCGAAAATGACAAGGCGCTGATGTGACGTCCACCGTCGGCAAAGCAGTGTGCATAATCACAAAACCGCTGACAGCAGGCGAGCGCCTCGCGAATGTCTGATGTGCTAATCTCATTTGAGCGAAATGACTCTGCGACCGTCTGGCCTCCAAGCCGCAGTCATCCCGCTCAAATGAGTCCTGTCACCACGCAACTGAAGTCGCGCTGCTCTGTTGGATGTCACCTCCGCGCATGATTAGTGTGGAAAGATTACATCCAACAGAGCAGATAATTTCAGTTTCGTCGTCACAGGATGGCCGGGAGGCACGCGGGCTTCTGCACGGGAGTAACTTCCCTCGGTAACTCCGGCATCATCGTCTTGCGTTTGCCATGCTGCGCATTGCTGGACGAGTGCCCTGAACACAGCGAAAGGACTTGCACCGACGAGGAGATGCACATTGACCATCACTTGGTTTCGTCGTTATGTACTGGCGCGAAATCGATGTTGTTGTCGTCTCAATACAATGTCAGGAGCGTAAAGGTTAAAGGTGAAAAGTTGAAGAGGAAAAAACTTCACAACTTATACCAACGCTGCTTATGTAATATTTTAGATTTTTCTCACACGGCCTTTTACCCTGGACGAATCAACGCACCCCGCTGCATTTTTCCCCATCACAACAATGGCCTTCGAAGTTCGAGTCGAGCAACGCGGGGAAAGACTTGCAATTGCCTGCATTTCCCAGCGTACACTCATCTGGGTGCACTGGCTTGCTCGAGATGTCGATCCAAATTCCTGACGCCAAATCCGACGTGTACCGGCCCGCGCATGAATAGACTGGTTGACGTTTTATTATGTCTGGCTTTCCATGGACAGCCGCCATTGGCCACAGCTCCGACGTCCATGCAGCCACTGGGATCTAGGCGCCACAACGGTGTCGTCATTGTTGTCTTCGACTTGGGCTACTGTAGCTCTTCAGTCAGTTCTCATTTGGCCGCTTTTTCGGTTGTTGCAGTGCTCATTTCCATTCGTTCCTGTGAAGTTCGTACCCAGGACCAAAAAATTATACCAAGTCCACGCCTCGTCGTCTCTTGAGTTGTGGATTTGCATTTCTCCTCCCTCCCTTCTAGGTACCTCTGGCCTGGGCTTGTCGGATCGCATTTCTTGGATTGCGAGCCGCGCTTGCTGGTTGATCAGTGAATGGTACGTTAGATTGTGTGCTTTGTCAACAACTGCCACAATGCCTTGTTCCAGACCGGAAGCTCACTTGACTGTCGTGATGTGCCGTGGAAACGCTTTCTTCCCTGGTTATCACTGTGCCTTCAGTTTCGTTGGACGGCCTCCTGGGGATGAGGGGAAGGGGGAACCTGCCAATTTCTTGCTGAACAAATAGCTCGTTGGCGCTATGCGCTGCTTGGTTTCCAAACGAGGACTAACATCAAACAGTCCGCAAACATGACTTCTCAACAGATCAGCGATGGTCCTTACGATGATGCCCACGATGATCCCGACTACAACCCACACACATCCTCGAGTAGATGGCGACATCAAGAGTCATCAGCCTATCGCCGTCATGCTGCACACCATGGTCCGCCTCGCGAGCCTGTGTCTACCGAGACCACGGCCGCGTTGGCCAACTTCTTGAATGGTTCGCGAATCGAACCGCCAGAGAATGCAAGTGGTGCAAACTTTCAGCCCATTGCTATCCCTGTCATACAAACCAAAGGAGAAGAGCCCGAGGACGATCACCATGACGACTCCGAAGTCAATGGCAAGGAGATTGTCTGCGGACCTTTGCTAAACTATCGCTATATGGACGAGAATTACTGGCATGGTAGCGTCCTGGTCGTTGCCAAAGGAGGCGGGAAGAATATCTTGTATCAGCCGTCACTGGTGATGCGCCGTGTAGGTGCAGCCGGCAACCTTGTGGCTGGCGCATCTGCGCAGCCCAGCGCCAACGGTTCCACGATCATGGATCAAGACGCCAGCCAGGGCACGCAGTTTGAAGCACGACGCCTGTACTCAGACCACCGGAACACGTTCTGGGCATTTGAGATTGCGGTCCCCATCGAAGCCGAGGAGACCAAGTACGAATACTTTATCCCCGACGTGCGATACTCGAGGGCACACAAGCCCCGAGTGAACAATTTCTTTGTTCCGGCAGCCGACGAGTCCATGCGCATTATGTTCCACTCGTGCAACGGGTTCAGTGTCGGAACGGACGAGGAGGCTTTCAGTGGTGCCCCGTTGTGGAAAGACGTACTGCGAAAGCATGAGCAGGCCCCGTTTCATGTGATGATGGGCGGCGGTGACCAGATTTACAACGACGGTATTCGAGTTAACGGTCCACTCCGCGCCTGGACCGATATCGGTAACCCTAAGAAGCGTGCTGCCTATCCCTTTCCGGAGAGTTTGCGCGCAGAGTGCGACGACTATTACTTGAAGAATTATATTCGGTGGTACAATTCGGAGCCCTTTGCGTTGGCAAATGGACAAATTCCCCAAGTCAACATCTGGGATGATCATGACGTTAGTTAAAAAGCCATGAACAGCCCAAGAAGAAAGGAAACGAGATAATAGAGATTCAACACAGCACGTTGCGTATACCGAAACCCCGTTTACTAACAAGTCGCAGATCATTGACGGGTTTGGATCTTATGTTGACAATTTCATGCGTTGCGACGTATTTCGTGGGCTTGGCGGCACGGCTCACAAGTACTATCTCCTCTTTCAGCATCATTTGTCTCCGCCTCTTTCGACATATACCTCGGATCACCTTGATGAGAACGGCGAGCATGCGCCTGCGGATCCCAACCAGCTCGTCAATACGTATGTCGCGGAACCCCTCCTTGGTAATGAGTATATTCGGGGCACAAAGCCTGGCCCATATGTGGCGGAGCACTCGATCAACATGTATCAACGACTAGGCGCTCGCATGGCCATGTTGGGCATAGATGCACGGACTGAAGTGAGCCATTGATTCTGTTGAAGCTATTTCTTGAACATATTGTTCTGTTGAAGCCATAGCACTGACTCCAAGCAGCGCACCCGCCACCAAGTCAATTACCCGGAAACGTACGAGGTCATCTTTGCGAGACTCCGAGCCGAGCTCTCGCACGCGTCGACCTCTACTCGTCCGATCAAGCACCTGATTCTTCTCTTGGGCATTCCAATCGCCTACCCTGTGAGTTTGATGATGTGTGGCCAACTTATCCAGCGCTTTGTACTAACTAGCACAGCGCCTCACTTGGCTCGAAAACATTCTCCGCAGCCCCGTCATAGGACCCGTCAAATTTATGAACCGTCGCTTCGGTCTAGGCGGAGGCATGTTCAACCAGTTTGACGGCAGTGTCGATCTACTGGACGACCTCGACGATCACTACACAGCCAAGACGCACAAACTGGAGCGCCGGAACCTTATCGAGGAGCTACAGCGCATTGCAGCCGAATTTTCGGTCCGCGTCACCATCCTCGGCGGCGATGTCCACTTGGCGGCACTGGGACGCTTCTACTCCAAGCCGAAGCTGGGCATCCCCGTTGAGAAAGACAGCCGCTACATGGTCAACGTAGTCTCGTCGGCCATTGTCAATAAGCCTCCACCCCAGGCAGTCGCCAATCTGCTGGCGAGGCGAAATAAAATCCACCACTTGAATCACCATACGGACGAGACTTTGCTTAATTTGTTCGACAAAGACCCGGGTAACTCGAGCAAGACGGCTGATCATAACCGCTGCACGATGCCGAGTCGAAATTATGCGATGCTGACGGAAAACTCGCCCAACAATACTGCTGCTGCTGCTGCTGCTGCTTTACATGGAACTAATGAGGAACCAGCACACGTCAATGGTGGACACCAGGCTGCGCAATCCTTTGTCGGCAAGGATGGCCACTCGGAGCTATGTGAGGGGGAATTACACGCCGGTACAAAGCACGCCGCTGCTTCCACTGCGCATGGTCGCAGAAACGACGGCAGTCTCGACATACGTATCAATGTTGAAGTTGACCAGCATAATGCGGAGGGCGAGACGGAGGCTTATGGACTGAGTGTGCCGCCCCTGCAGTATGAACGGCCTGCGTCAACGGGCTCGGGAATGTCGAGGGCGTCGAGGCGAAGTCCCTAGTGTGGCTCGTCGCAAACGTGAACTGCTGAAATGGCAGAACATAAACTAACAAATATTTGGAAATACAGAGACGTTTACCTAGATGAGGGAGTTGGGGCGATTTTGAGTCGTGCGTTTGCATGGCAGAAGAGGGGGACAGAGGCACATGTGCTCACTGGGATATACCATACGGAATATGGATTGGATATCTTCATGGCTCAGCTTTGTTTGCTGCAATGCTACTTTGGGACGGATCTACGGACTAGACTTTAATTACGCAGCTTTATTTGCTGAAATGATACCTTTAATACTGCGAAAGTACTTGATGGAATTTCGATGCTTTGGCTTCCTTTTCAACGCTGGTGCGATTTGTCGCGGGAGGTTACAATCGTGGTGGGGGACTGGGAAGAAGGTTTACCTTTGCATGTATGATGAGGGGTCCTGCAACGAAGGTGGACGATACATTTGGAACAGCTAACCATACTTTGGTTTCCTCATGATTGTCGTCGTGATTGCTATCAACCTCATCACACTGTTCTTATCATAGTCCTGGGCTGGGCCTTGCTCTGCTGGCTTCCGTGGCTTCCGTGGCTTCCGTCTGGCGCACAGAGTCAGAATGTCACGCGATCGCTTCTCGATTGGCCCGTGCCTTGTAGTTGTACGGCTGAGTGGAGGCAGCGGCTCTGCGCGGGATGGCACTTAGCAACGGGCCCGAGATCGGGGTGCTGGGCCAGAGATCCCCACTCTTGATAGCTGCAGTGCAGGTATACAGCCAATCACATGGCGCTGATGCACACAGGGATTGCGCTGGAAGCCTGGGGAACCCGCATCAGGTGGGGTTCCGATGGAGTTGACAGATGGGTACGGTGGCGCATTACCTGTACTTTAAACCGCGATAAGCCGGCGGAAGGGCAAGGCAAGGGGACAAAACAAAAATATTAAGTTGAGACACGCAGCCAGACAGCTCGTAGAAAATAACCTGTCATCATCTTCAATCATCGTAATCGTCGTCAAACTCATTTTCCATCGGCTTTGTCCTCGTCCCGGCCATTTCTTGTTCGCTGCGTCCGTCGATACCAGTCGCGTCACTCGACCAAGTATCTCCCGGCCATCGGCCATTGTGTCTTTCACACCACTACCAACACCAAACAGAATTCCCCCGCACTCGTCATGAAGGCTGCTATCTTCGCCCGGGCACAGGGCTTGCGATGCGCAGGCAGAGTTCCTCAGCGGATGTGTATGGGCACGCTCGCCACGTTTAAGACGCCCAAGGTTGCCAATGAGATCAATGTGAGTCTCTTCAGATGCGAAAAACACGTGGCGCATACCGGGGGCTGTATTTTCAACGGAAGTGAAAGCTTTATGGAGTGGAATAGCTAATTTTTGCTGTCCTTGTATAGCACCACTATGAAAAGGGCAGTGCCCAGCGCCAGGGCTTGACGGCCGCGATCGAGAGGTATCAGAAGAAGGCGCCCATTGTGGTTCCCGTTGTGGTCGGCGGCAAGGAGGTAAGGCATTGTACACCCATTCCGCAGTTGATAGACGCTCTCGTTCAAGGGTTGGATAAACCGAAATTCGCAAGCTGAACAGTCCCGTCGTCATGCAGGTCAAAACGTCTGCCGTCTCTCACCAGTTCAACCCCGCAGACCACAGCAGCAAGGTCGCCAACTATCACACAGCCACTCCAGCCGACATCAACACGGCCATTGAAGCTGCTCTAGCAGCCAAGCCTGCCTGGGAGGCCCTTCCCTTTTCTGACCGTGCCGCCATCTTCCTCAAGGCAGCGGATCTCGTCGCCAACAAGTATCGCTACGAGATCATGGCCGCGACCGTTCTGGGCCAGGGCAAGAATGCGTGGCAGGCTGAGATTGATGCGGCAGCAGAGCTGGCCGACTTCTTTCGTTTCAACGTGCATTACGCGCAGGAGCTTCTCTCGCAACAGCCGGAACACCACGCACCAGGTGTGTGGAATCGCCTTGAGTACCGACCGCTCGAGGGCTTCGTCTACGCCGTGAGCCCCTTCAACTTCACAGCCATTGCCGGCAACTTGCCCGGAGCTCCCGCTCTCATGGGCAACGTCGTGGTCTGGAAGCCCAGCGACTTTGCGATTGCCTCCAACTGGCTCGTGTACCAGATCCTGCTCGAGGCCGGTCTGCCCAAGGACGTGATCCAATTCGTGCCAGGCAACCCCGAGGAGATCACCAAGATGGTCCTCGCGCACAAGGAATTCGCCGCTCTTCACTACACCGGCAGCACGGCCGTCTTCCGTAAACTCTACGGCGCCATTGGACAGGGCGTTGCAGAGGGCCGCTACAGATCATACCCCCGCATCGTGGGCGAGACAGGCGGCAAGAACTTCCATCTGATCCATCCCTCTGCCGATGTCGACAACGCCGTCAAACACACCATCCGCGGCGCCTTTGAGTTCCAGGGCCAAAAATGCAGCGCCACATCCCGTCTCTACGTGCCCAAGTCACTCTGGCCTGCCTTCAAGCAGAAGCTCGCAGCCGAGGTGAACAAGATCTCCGTGGGGGTGCCCCAGAACCACGCCAATCTCTGCGGTCCCGTCATCCACGCCGCGTCCTTTAAGAAACTATCCTCGGCTATTGAGGAAGCCAAGGCCGACCCGGAGATGGAGCTCGTAGCGGGCGGCAAGCACGATTCCTCCAAGGGATACTTTGTGCACCCCACCATCTTTAAGACCGCCAACCCGGCGCACAAATTCCTCTCAACAGAGTTCTTTGGGCCCATCCTCACGGCCTATGTCTATGACGATGGCGCGTCGCCGGATGATGCCTTTGCCAAGGCCTGTGAGCTGGTCGACTCCACGTCCGAGTATGGTCTCACGGGCGCGGTCTTTGCGAGCGACCGGGCGGCGATTCGGCTTGCGGAGGATAAGTTGCGGAATGCGGCGGGGAATTTCTACATTAATTGCAAGAGCACGGGTGCTGTGGTTGGGCAGCAGGCGTTTGGGGGTGCGCGGGCGTCGGGCACTGATGATAAGGCGGGAAGTCCGAATTTGCTGACGAGGTTTGTGAATATGAGGGCTTTGAAGGAGGAGTTTAATGCTACGACGCAGATTGTGTACCCGAGTAATGTGGTGTAGATGATGTTTTTGGCTACGATGGTACGGCGTATTCTGCCCCGGATGGTGGATGATAAATTTGAAGGGCTCGGGAGGTAGTTAGGCTGGCGTGGTCTCTGTCGCGAGATGATTGCTGGCACGCGTGTCTTGGTGGTGGTGATGGATGAGATAGGGTTCGGTTCCGGGACGGGGTGCTATATCGAGTTCATGAGTATATATGGCTTGTGTTATGTATCTTGATTGTTGGATTTGAAGGATGCGTGGTTTGCTAAAGTGTAGGCAGACTTGGAAAAGAAAATGGGCATTGGGCGAGTGGTCCCTATCTAGTAGAGTTGTATTTTACGCGGATGATATTGATGGGGAAAACAGCACATTGAGTGCCAGCTAAGTGAGTGTCAACGTGTCTTTCCTGAAGCATCTAGTCAACTATAATAACATTACGCATTAGAAATACAAAGACGTCAATGTACAAGGCCATTAGTGTAAGAGCATGACGACACAATTATACATCAAAGACAACCACAGCACACAAAGACATACATCCCAAGACGACCAGCAGTCATTAGCTCACTCTATAACCTTACTCACAACACAAAAATATATACCAAACACAACCACAGCACAGATCGTCGTTATAAACTCCAGCATGCTCAGCGGCGCTGGCTCATTCTACAGAGCAAAGACCATACCATCATCCACCACCTCCTCACTCGCCGGCGCACGCGACACGCGTCTCAACCCCATCAACGCACGTGCACATGTTTACTCCGCGAGCCTCAAAATCCGGTCGGCAAATGCATTCAACCTTTTCTTCTGTCCAGCGGAATACACGCGGAAGAAAATGGACATTGCCTACCGAGGCCGCCCACCGAACATGTACATGCTCCATACGATATCAGGTCATAGCATAGGACATGAGCTGAGGGCTCCGGACAAATCAGATGGTGTTCCTCAGCTCCTGTACATAATTATTCCGTGCAGCTGCGTCAGCCTGTCCATAAAGGTCCCCGGCGCGTAGCTACGGGGTATATCCATATGTACCTACTTACATTCTTCGGCTTGGCGTTGTTGGTTCGCCAGCCGGGACTTGGGAGTTCCAGGGTGGTACATAATACCGCGGCAGACAGGCAGACAGGCAGAAAGAATTCAGCCTCAACTTGGTGAATAGCTCAGAAAGGCCCTCTACTCTGTGGGCTCTTACTGACAGTCAGTTTACAGGTATGTACATACAAAGTTGCATAGGCATGGAGGTACTCCGTATGTATGTCAGGTTCCTCGGGAGTCGGGCCGCGGCGGCTGCAAAGTCACGAGTACACTGAGGGTCTGTACGGAGTATCCTGTTCGGCGTTTATATGAAACCGTGTCGACGAGCCCCTGCAGGGAATGTATTTGTGCGTCTTTTTGTAGATGCATACATATGTCGCTGCGTTTTGCTTTTTCTTTTTATATCAGACTTGTCGTAAACGGATAACATACCTACCTATACTCTGTAGTTGCGTACCTGTTCAGGTTCCAGTCCAGTGCTATGATTATTGACGGAGTAGATTGAAGGGCTTATCTCCAATTCGGATTTAATTACGCATGTTTCTTTTGCCTATCGATGACTACTTAGCTTATTCCTATTCCTGTGACCTGTCGCGTCATCCACATCATTCACGTTGCTTCTACGGAGAGTAATCCACACCGACTTTTCATCATTCTATGTCCCTCATTACGAATGTTTCTTTTGACACTGGATTCGTAATCGATTACAACCAATGCATGCCTGGAGGCTGGCACGGGACCATGTTGTTTCAGTTGGGAATAACGGATGGAAGGTGACAATCCCGACAGCGCCCGTACCCGCACCGGTCCCGGCTCCGACTCCGGCATAGGCTCCGGTATCAGGTAGGTAGTAGACAATATGTAAGTATGGATGCAGTATTCGGGTTGCAGGAAAAAGAACCTAAAAGGGACTTGTTCATACACAGCCACCATTGTGAACACCTAATCGTGCTCTGGCAAGCCACCTTGCAGATGTCAACTGGTACATAGACTCTATTTCTGTCAAAAAGCACTCACTCATTTGCTGCATCGATCTACAGTGCCATAGATGCGCGGCATGGCCCTTCTCGTGACTTCAAGTGTGATTGACACGATGCATGACCATTGACTCCACTTACAAACGTTGGCTCTACATGGCAATGACGACAGCCTTGGGATGATGATGCTGCTAAACTTATCCGTTGATGACATGATTAGAGTATGTATGTATCGTAGACTGGTAACAGGTGTGAAGTCAAGTCAACAATTTGGCAACTACCTAACCAGTCAAGTACATCTAGTGTCTGGTATCTCTACTGCGTATTTTAAAATCTAGTGTACAGTGTCATGTACAGTGTCGGTGCCTAGTCCGACTGCATAAACTACCTATACTCCGTACAATCTGCCCCCAATCAGGAGATACATACTTCAGATGTATGCATGCACGCACAGCAAGATCCTCGATTTGGGCAGTCCAAGTTGCACCGTGGGCGGAGGCCCCCCCCCAAAAGTCCCTGACTCTCGAGAGCTACCCGCATATGCAGGCGGCTGCGCGGCGGAGGGGTCCGTCGCTTCTGGCACAGCCTTTACGAGCCAGACACTTCCTGTTCCGGAAATTAGAGGGGACCAGCAGCATCTTCTATTTTTGTTCTTTGTTCCTGTCCTGTTTACAACGCAAGGGCAACACCGGCAACGGCCATGGCAGCCAGGGCCATGGCTGTCTCACGTGGAGCTCTGGCGCGCTGCGTGCTGCTCGAGGCTGCACCGGCTGTCTTGCCGGAAGAGGCGCCTGTCGTAGTTGAAGATGTGGAGCGCGTCGGCGCTGCGGCAGCTTGAGTCTGAGGAGCAGTCATGGTCATCTCGGAGAAGCATTGTGTTGGAAGATTGGACAGATTGGCAGAATAGCCAGGACAGGTCTTGAGTTCCTGGTAGCCTTGGCTTGCGACAGAAAGGAGAGAGGAGCGGAATTCTTGGTATTCGGAGCTGAGGCTGGCGGGAACCGACAAGTTGCACTCGTTGATGCTGACGGCTTGGCCCGAGTTGATGGCTTCTTCCAGTCGGGGACCAGGCGTAGGCAAGCTTTCCATCAGGGCGGATAGCTTGGACGCGCAAGATGCCACGCCTGCTAGGCCGGTCTGACGAGGAGCAAGGCTGGCTGCGGCACAGCTTGCCAGGAGGGCGAGACGCTTGAGATGCATGGCGGTGAGCGTTTTTGTTGGTGAATTGGGCGAGTGGGCGAGTGGAATATCTTCCAAAGACGGGCTGAGTGTGGGAGGGTTCAGCCTTCAGAGACGAGAGGATCGATGCGATGCGTCCATACGTCGTATCGAATCATCGAAGCTTCCTTATATGAGTCCGCGGTCACGAACAACAGACGGCTTTGTCTGACCGAGATTTGCTTTGCCGATCCTGCACTGCCATTACTTCCCATGACTACCATGACTTGTCGTGACTTGTCCATTTGCCCATGGCGCCCATTCTTTCTCTTGGCAGCTCCGCAAGCGATGCACCGCCAGCCCGCCATTGCGACCTCTGTTCAGGATGTGGACGAGGGCCCGGGTACGGACCCGGGCTCAAAATTTACGCCCGTAGAAAGAAAGCTCTTGTTTCCTCGTTTCCTCCCAAGCTGGCAGCCTCACCTGATATAAGTGATCTGGTTGGTCGGTTGGTCGGCTGGCGGACGCGGCAATCTCCATCGCCCCGTTCCTGCAGGGTTCTGCACGTGAGATCTTTCAACGTGCCATCCTTGCCTAGGTACCTAGGTACTAGGTATGCACGTTCATATTCGTAGAAGTCGATGGGCCTATCTGCTCTGCCGCCTGCGGAGTAAGTCTGTAAGAGTGTTGTAACTTGTGACTCGATTCCGTGGGACGATCTCTGGTTCGCAGACAAACGCCGCCTCGTGCCACGAAGCGACCTCGGTGCAACGTCTGCGCGTTATGGAGAGCCTGCTCCCTGTCTCCGTCGGTCCGATCAGCCTATCGAGAACCGACAAGCATTTGTCTCTGCTAATGAGACTGAGCCGGGCTTTCCAGATGATTAAAAACAAGCCACAGGTCAGATTGATATGTAGAAAGGTACAGAGTACGTACTCCGTACGGACTAGAGACCGCAGCGATAAGATTTGTCAGGCCGTAGGAGGCAGGCGACCGTTTGCCTCTTATGTGTGAGCACGTGCTTGTAGGCCAAGGCCTCACCCGAATAGTGGGCCCAAATCGCAAGGCACAACAGATACCGCAGTCAGCACGGCCTCATGGGCCAATCACGGCGAGCCAAGGACGTTGGGCGGACAAATCTGTACCGGCTCCGGCAGACCCCTACCCAGACCTGATTGATTTGGAAGGCACATGGGCCAACACGACATGCTGATTGGTTGCATCTTCTGGACAAGTGCAGCGAGCACGCGACCAAGTTCTCCATCGTGCTTGGTCAATGGCCGATCCCAATGGCCGAACCCCGTGCTCGTCGACGGCTTGTCATTGCTTGCTCGCGTGTCCGCGTACGCCCTCGTGTCATGATACATATGTACATACGTGTATCCTCCTCGTCATCCGACGTGGCTGACGCCGTTCTTGCGCGTCCTGTCTTGCTGTTTGTCGGTTGCTAAAACATACCGACGGTTGACATTTGCTCCTCTCAAGGGTGTTGCCGCCGGCATGGGCGTCGAAACCCTGACCTGTATAAGTGTCTGTTCCCGTCTGTACGCCGCGTGTTGCCGCACTTCCTCCGTCTTATCTAGACTAGACTGCCCTGCCACTCCCTCTGCCTCGATTATGTCTTTTTCTTGTCTTGTCTGCCCCTTCATCTTCTGATTTTTGTCATCATATTGAATCTTGTTCAAGCCTGGATTCGTTTGATTTGCCACGAGTCGTGTGTTTCTGTCCCTTGCCTTGTCGAGGGTCTTTTAGCCGTCCCTTCGTTGAGCTTTTGATACCCATCTTCCCCGTTCTCAGCTCGTACGCTTTTCTTCTTTTATTAATTTACTCCAACTCCGGCTTCTCTGGCAAGAGAATCCATTCACACCCGTCTCCGACTTCTCTGGCAACAAGATCAAACAGCCTTTGCCATGCCTCGACCCAGTCTTCCTCTCACTTCCGGCTCGGCCACCAACACGGGCAGCTTATACAACGCCCAGAGTGCCGCTGTTCATCTCGCTTCTCAACTATCGGCCTCTACGATGTCTCCTACTGCAGAGCGCAGCTCCTTCAACGCGTCTTCCCACATTCCCTTGCTAAGCTCCTCATCGTCACGATCCTCTGGTCCATCACAGGCTGCTGAGACGGTCAAAACCCGTCGACGAGCGTCTGCCCCCCGTGGCAACACCAGAGACAACGCCAACTGTCCCTTTGCTTTGCCTCCCCCTCCTACTAGATCTAGAACGATCATCCAGATGAAGCCCCGGACACAGGCCGACTCGACCGCGTCATCACCGGCCAAGCCGTCTAGCCGAGCTGGGTCCAAGACCACATCCTCGGCTCTGACGGCCAAGACGGCGGCCAACAAGGACGCCAGCGATAGCGGAAGCGGAAGCACCGGCCAGGGCGTCAAGAGGAAACAGCCTCCCAATGCCACGAGCGCAGCCGGACGGAAGACGGCCAGGAAGACGGCTCATAGCTTGATTGAGAGGAGACGGCGAGGCAAGATGAATGAGGAGTTTGATGTTCTCAGGGGCTTGGTGCCTGCTTGCACGCTGCAAATGCATAAGCTTTCTGTGCTTAATGTGAGTTGTTCCAGTGACCTTCATGTGGAATCGTCTTTTGTTCATGTCATTTTACGTCGGGTGGGTCTACATTGTTGAAAACCTTCACATGGTTCCACGTGTATACCATATGATATATCTATCGATCTTGTATGCAATTTTCGCCTTGTTTTGCTTAACATTGGACGTGTTGCACCGTCATCATGCCGCTGCCCGCTGTCCACCACATTAAGCCTACCTATAGCTAACGCATGGCCCGTCGCAGTGCACAATCGAGTATGTGCAATATCTGCAAGACTGCGTATCAAAACTCAGCAGTCAAGCAGCCGTCGAGCGCACCTCGTTGCCTTCAATCGATGAGTTCTCGACCTCATTTTTTGTCCAGCAACGAAACGGGCTCGGAGAGGTGGACATATCCGATTCAGACTCGGTGTCGCCTCGTTTCCTCGCACAGTCGGACTATACACACCGGCTGTCTACTTCTACCTCTACCACTGCCTCCTCCTTCAGCTCCGTCTCCCCGAGCATACACGCCGAGGATGCGCGTCGTGGTCCGCACGGGTACCAACATCATGACAACTACACCGTTAGCTCCTCGAACCCCTCGGAGAGGTTTCTGCCGCCACCCGCCTTGGGGCCCCATGGACATGGTACGTACGCCCAGGGTGGTTTGCAGGGCTCGGGTCCCACCAGCTTCGCCATCTGTGCACAATCGGATGTCGATTCAGAGGCCACAGCTGCGTTGTTGATGCTCAACAATGACAGGCGGGGACCGAATCCGTCCTCTGGTGCTCGCCGAGTTTCTGTGCGAGACTTGCTGAGCAATTGATGTGGTGGTATGGACATGGAGTTGTCAGTGTTGCACACAAGGCCGGGGCCGACTCATCGATGGCTTACATTTGGCAGGCCTATCGTGCGGGAAAGAAAAAAGTTTTTTTTCCCTTCATAAACTTTTGGTGTCCCACTTGGAGTGTAATACACGCCCGATATCCCCGCAGGGATGGCCGTATTGTGTACGGCCTAGAGGCGTTAAATACACACATACGAACACACACTTGGAGTGTAGTATGTTCCGGCTAGGTTCGAGTATCTACTGCCTTGGATTATACTGAGGGTATTGCTGCTGGTAGAGATACCGATTGATTCATTGTCGAGCGGCACGGTCATGCAAGATAGAGGCATGTGGAACGATGCACATCATCTCTCTTTTTTTCTCATGAATAAGAACACAGTTGCAATGATACCCCTTTCTGCTGTCTTCTTTCTCGCCTAAGACGAGGAGGAGAAAGAAGCAAAGACGCATATATATGGTCACAGCAGATGACGTCAAGACGCGCGATTATGGAACGCAGGATCTTTTTCACATGTTCACTTCTTTCTTCCATTGAGCTTTCACCTCACTTTCGGCCTCTTTCTTGAATAAACGTTCTGGCATTTTTTGATAGCGAGCTTTTTGATACCTAATCACAATCTCCGTACAAAAACTGACGGCGAATCATGTGGGTAGCTGATTGATCTGTTACAACACGAGTAAATGCATTCATGTATAAAGAATTTTGGATTACAAAAAACACCCGCACAAGTGACCATATCAACAATTGTTGTCTGAACGTTCCCAAAATAGAATACAGCCTCATCAGTGGCCAGGTACACATGAACGTCACACACACATAAATACATACATAAGACCGTCCGGCGCCGACCATGCCCTAATTCATACGCCGCAGACCGACCCAACGTCCACATATACTACCCTCTTCATTATGACTTGTATTTCTCTGTTCCGGCAATATCGTCTTCGGTATCCTTGAGGAGAAAACTGCCATGACATTGACATGACGAGTTAGCCTAGAAATCAAAGAAGACTTGTCGCAGGGTGATGAACTTTCATAATCCATGCAGCACATGGAGTATGGTGTGACGAGATAGTTCACTTACTTGTACCATAAGATAGTCGGACCAATCGTCATTAGGTGCCATAGGCTATGCGCGTCAATACAGCCCAGCCAGGGCGCAAAGTCAAACAACTCCATACTCATGGCCACCATAACCCATGCCACCACCACACCCGGCACAATCGACCACAAACTGCCCGATCGCTTATAACTCGTGATACTGAACCAACTCCACAGCAGATTCTGCACTATCCCAGCCACGACATTCGCCGCCATATTATACGTATAGTCCCAGCGCACGCCCTTGAGATAGCCCACATGGCACACATACAGCACAATGCAAAGCAGTGTCCACGCGCGAAGCACGCTCCTCCGTCGCGGACTCGGCCGATCGAGTCTGAAGATGCGAATCGGCGTATAGTACATGCCGTACAGGACATTTGCCCCCGCAGCGAAGTAATCCAACTCCTCAGTCAGCTGGAAGTCGCGCGTGTGGAAGATCGCACTAAAGACCCAGCTGGCGATGCCCACGTGCGCGAGAATCACGTAGAACGGCCGCAGGGTATAGCTGGCGGGGACGAGTTGTCTGATCTTGACGAGGCCATCGTAGTGTGCGTAGAGATTTCCGAGGGAGAAGAGCACGCTAAAGGGCTCCTGCATGCCGAGGAAGCGGTGGAAGGGCCATTTTCCGTGAAATTGCACCACGGGCTCATGGGCGGAGAGGCGTTGCGCTGTGACAATATGCTGGCACGTGTAGTCGCATTCGGAGGCGCAGTTCCAGAGGAGCAGTCGGCGGAGAAGAGCTGGGCGCAAACGAGCAAAAAACGTGTCAACTTCTCGATAATTCGAAGTTTTGGTGCCCACTCTGCCTTGCTAGCTTTGGCATTGTGATTTGGCGAAATCGTGTCCAAAATTCGGAACGGGAAAATACGGAGCGGATTCGAGGTATCGTGGCATCGGTGCGAGTAGTGACTTACGAATTGGGGTCTGTTGCTTGCCTGGGCCGCAATTTTCGGACCTGCAAACCTGTCGTGATGTTTAGAAATGCGATGGACGGACCGCAGAAGGAATTGGGTTGGTTGTCGGAAGGTGTATGATATACCTCGAGGCATTCTCGAAATGCGGGTGAGCGGTCTCCGACCGAGCCGTGCGCCGCGCCGCAGAAGAGCAGCAGGAGGAGGCTGAAGACGAGAAGCACGCCTCGGGCCTGGCCCATTTGCGCTGCCATCATGAATTATGCATGTAGGGGACGATCGAGGGAAGAGAGGGAGAGGATGAGGGTGAGAGGCGGAGGGATATGACAGAGGATCCGTTGCTGTCTATCTACGGAGTAGGTATAGGTACGTAGAGAGAGGGGATCGCTCTGTGGAGAGGGCTAACTTACCCAGTCGATCTACAAGTCGGTCGTCGTCGTTTGGAGCAGGAAGGGTCCAAGAGGCGCAGCCGGCTTGGCACCATACAGGCGAGAAGATCCGAATCGCATCATTATTCCCGTATTTGATCAATCTCGTCTTCTTCTTCTTCTCGTCTTACGACCCCGCGGTTCATTCCCGTCGCCGTTGCACGGTTGGTGTCGATAGCTTCTGCCTGGACCATCATGCCAGTACCCCACCCACACACCTGTCGTTGCTCGGAGCAACCCGCTGCGCTCTCATTGGCTCAAAACCTTCTACCCCCCGACTGTGCAGCAACCGCAACGTCTTGCCGCCCATCCTTTCTGCTCGACGGTTTCAAGTACACCATCCAAACACGGCAGCATCAGCTAACCACAACAGAGAATTTTTCCTTCGCGATACTTGGCGATCGGGGTCATGGTCAGCTTGTGACACGCACGCGAAGCCGGAAGTTACTTATCTGATTCCTGGGTTGCTCCATCCTTTGACGTTTCGCGACTACATCAATCGTGTGTATCCTCATCAAAAACGACGCGTCTCCAATGGCGACTGCATCGCCAACGCCAATGGCCATGGCCGGGCCCATTCGAAGAGCTTCACAACGCCAAGCTTTGCGACGTCCATTATCGCGGCAGATGGTTAGTAGGAGTGAAAGTCAAAAGGCAGCGGCGGCGGCGGTGGCTGCCGCTGCACCTCCTGTCGCCCCAGCCAGCAAATCACCGCACCAAGACTACCAACAAAAGCATCAGCATCAGCAACAACAACAACAGCAGCAGCAGCAGCAACAGCAACAATTGCACGATGATAGCTCAGAGGACGAAATGCCTGTGCCTATGAAGCTGTCTGCTCTGACCAAGGCTTTATTGCAAGATGACGCACCCGAACCAGAGGAGGAGCCCGCGCCCCCGGCGCCTGTGACTCGAAGGCGGACGAGTGTGCTGAACGACAGCTCTTCAGGGACCACAGCTTCTGCCCGGGGACGCCGAAGTTTGCGCTCAGGGAGCGCCCAATTAGATGCCCAGCCAAGTGTACCGCCAACTTATGATGATCACGGTGCCAAAGCATACCAAGCAGGTCAGAGTCAAGAGGCGAGTCCTGTTCGGAAACGAGTGGTTCGTTTAGGTGGAGTTTCGCACAACAGTCTCAACCAGATGGGGCCTGGATCTCGACGTTCAATATCAACGACTCGAACAACTGCCCAGCGAGCTTCTGCACCTTCCTCTAGCCGCACCGGTAGTCAGGAGAAGCCAGCAGAACAGGAACCTCAACCATCACGCGAGCCGCTGTCCGAAGTCAACACGCCCTCGCGTCGTGAGAGAGTCGTGCGAATTTCCATTGGATCCGCCAATCGAAGCAAGATTGGTTCTGCCGGACACTCACCCGGTCGATCCGCTCTGGACCGGTCCGTGTCCGATCGTTCTCACCTAGAGGCAGAGTATGGCCAGTCGGAAGCACCTGAGAGCCACGGCAGCGCATCTCGCTATACATCAACGCGAGCTCGCCCCGAGGAAGTGAATCCGCAGAGCTCCATGCGCATAAAGCGAGTCGGCAAGCTGTCTGGAAGTTTCCTAAGCGGGCCTGCGAGACGCGGTCGACGGCGTACGAGCGAGGAGAGCGAAGCAGCTGCCGAGGGCGAGCAAGCTGCACCTCGCATCGAAGAAGAGCCTCAAGCCGCTGATGATGTGCCAGAAGCCTCCAGCTACCACGAAGCCAATCAGTTCAACTCGGGCAGCCCTGTTAGCGCCTCTCGAGCCGGGCATAGGAGGCATGCGCCGGCGGTGGACCTCATTGCTGATCTGGAATCTTCCAGACGCTCGTCCCGTGGGATGCATTTCGAAGCTCGACGTGATGATGATCACATCACAGTGCCGGAAGAGATGCTTCCCAAACGCATCGAGATGCCTTCGGTGCATGATCAGGAGAACGAATATCACATCAACATCAAAAGATCAGCTAGATCCGCATCAGACTATCACAAGCCCAATGTTCGGCCTCTGAATCCTGCCTTTGAAGTTGGTAGTGCCAACCGTCATGCCTCACCTGAGCGAAAGCCTCTGGCTACCATGGCCAATAATACGCCGCACCGTGCTGCGCCGCCACCTCCCCCAAAAATGTCTGTCCTGGATGCCGCGACATCTGCGGGTGGAGCGGCCACCACGACCCAGTCCAAGCAGCGCCGCAACGTTCTCCGAGTCAATGGCAAATGCTACACCAGACTGGAGTGCCTTGGCAGAGGCGGCAGCGCCAAGGTATATCGAGTCACAGCTGAGAATGGCAAAATGTTTGCGTTGAAGCGAGTGGCTTTGGAGAATGCCGACGAGACCATCATCCGAGGCTACAGGGGCGAGATTGATCTCCTCGCGAGGCTCAAGGGTGTAGATAGGGTCATTGACCTGTACGACCACGAGCTGAACTCGGAAAAGCAGTGTCTTACCTTGGTATGTTTTTTTTCTTCTTCTTCTTTTACTTTAGTGCAATCTCACAAGGAAACGTTCTAACTTGATATAAATTGCAGCTCATGGAGATGGGTGAGCTAGACCTAAACAAACTCCTCACGAGTCGACAAAATCCCGAGTCGGCCAAGTTCGACCCCGCCTTCGTGCGATTCTACTGGAAAGAAATGCTGGAATGCCTACACTCAGTCCATCAATACGATGTCGTCCACTCTGATCTCAAGCCCGCCAACTTTGTGCTTGTCCAAGGCCGTCTCAAGCTCATTGATTTCGGCATCGCCAATGCTATTCAAACCGATGAAACCGTCAATGTCCATCGCGAAACACAGGTCGGCACACCCAGCTACATGTCCCCCGAGTCACTAATGGACGCCAATAACCCCCGCGGAGGACGCATGCCCGGCCGTCCTAAGCTCGTCAAGCTCGGAAAACCCAGTGATATCTGGTCCCTCGGCTGTATCCTCTACCAGATGGTCTACGGACTCCCGCCATTTGGACACATTGCGAACCAGATGGCGCGCTGTCAGGCCATTGTGAACTGGGACCACACCATTGAATTCCCATCCCGCGCCATGGGCGGGGTATCCGTCCCGGGGTCTCTCATACGGACTATGAGGCGTTGTCTGAATCGGGATTTGCACATGCGGCCTACGTGCGAGGAATTACTCCACGTGACGGATCCGTTTTTGTATCCTGTTGAGTTTAGTGATCGGGCTTTGCCGATTGATGAGGAGCTTTTGGGCCGGATTATCAGGAGTGTTGTGACGAGGTGTCGAGAGAGGATGCCTACGGAGGCGGAGAGTTTGGGGAGTTGGCCGCAGGCGTATTGGACGAGTATACGGAAGGCTATGGCGGGGAGGGTGTGATGTCACACGTGACGGGCTTGTTGGTGAATAGTACATATTTGTATATGTATGCGCACTGCAACGGGCTGCGCCTTGGATCAGACCTGTACTTTGGTTTTGTTTTTTTCTGCTCGTTTAGGTTTGGGTATTATTGTGGGATTGGAGTTGATGATTGGAATAGAGGGGAAAGGTCTTGTTGGATGGACACTTTTGCATATATTGGGAGTAGGGGGCGTTCTTGTCACAGATGCATTGGTTGTTTGCCTCTTTTCATTCATGGTTTATATAACTACTACAACTTGGGGTTTTTAGTTTTGGGGGGTCCAACAGTGTTGGTGGTGTAATTTTTGTGGAGGGGCTTTCGTTAAGAAGGAGGGTGTTTTGATAGCATAGCTAGCGTTTGAATATGGTTATGCTTCTTCTTTCTAAAATGGATGTATGCCTCATTTCTGGAGCGGGTGTGTGTGCGGTCAGGGTAGAGCTTGGAGGGGAGAAGATGGAAGAATGCGAGGTGAAATTATGAGATTGATGTATGAGATGAATGTGTGAACTTGCGTGTGAGATGCGTGGACTGGTTTGTTTAGGTTGCTAGAAACTTCGCATACGGCATGTACTTACTTATCATGCTCGAGATAACGTGTGACTTGAATAAGGAAGTAATGGCCATGTTCACAGTACAAGACTTGTGGTGAAGCAGGAAAAGTATATGCGTAATCCAATGCTAGCCAGGGCTTGACGCGATAGATGTGTGTGCGGCGGTGTCAGGAAACCTGTTGGTCGGATGACCGCATTCACCTGCTTGACACACTAAGTGAGCATCCAAGTCGAACTTGTCAGAGCACAGAAAAGTGTGCGTGCTTTGTCTCTTCTTATATCCTACAGAAAGCACGTAGTTCATGTCGATACAGGCTTGTCCTGAGAAACATGATGATATCCCCTTCTCCAACCACAAAAATAAAACGGCCCCTTTCCCCTTCATCATCATCCTGGCCAAATTCGTTCCATCCACCTTGTCAGCTTGCCAGCTCATCCGCGTGTGAACGCAACAGATGCGTTCACTTTCATACATAGCCCCGCCCCTCTCCCACTCTCCTGGTTCCTTATTTTCATATTTGATGCTTTGAATTGCCTCTAGTTAAAGCCCCCTCATTCCACATCTTCCAGATCCCTGATTTTGAGTTCAGAAATCCGCAGAAGCGTATGACGATGCTTGGTCTTGGCATGCTTCTTCCGCCGCTGCCTCCGCTTCGTCTTGATCGTTATCCGCATGGGTTCCGCATCCACACCCAGGACCGTGGCCCGGCACTCAAACAGGCGCTCGTCGATATGCGGCGCCCCCTTCATGGTGTAGTCGCGGCTGCCGAGGACGCTGGCTCGGTTCAGGCGCAGGACGTCGCCGGGTAGCACGTCCGGCATGCGGACGGGGAGGCGGATCATGTCCCCTTCCTGCACCAGATAGGGGAAGCCGTGGATGTGGACAGTTATGTAGTGTCCTGGCTGGGCGGCTAGGATCGGCAGCAGGTTCTTGACGGAGTCTTGGATGGGCGTCGGGGGCGGCGAGGGGTGGCTCTTCTTGAAGGCGATCGGCCGGATCTCATCCCTGGTCGGGTTGCAGGCATTATTGTGAGGCGGTTGGGCTGGATCGATGATAGGGGTTGTGCTGGTAAAGGCGCGGACGCGGCTGTGGATGGGCAGTGCGGCGAGACGGCTCGTTGACGATGTTGCGATGGTAGGTGCCCGGAGCTCCAGGATGGAGCGGAAAAGTAGTCTGCTCATGGCGGCGAGCGCCTATTGCCGGCTTTCTGCTACCTCTCGATAAGTCGGCCGCCGCCAGTGGTATGAGTTCCTCACGCAGGTTGAGTGCTCTGCCTTGTGTACCAAATCGAGGCGTTCATGCAGTGGTCGCTGCTTCGACGCCGAAAAGTTTAGGCGTTGCGTTCCAGGAAGATGCGGAGAAGCGTTGCGCCGTCGTCCGAGCAGCTTTGGTGCGAAAGTGGGTGGGGCCGTGTGGCTGGCTTCTTTTTTCCCTTTTCCCATCTTTTCGTGGGCTGGTCAACAAGGCGAAATCTCATCTTCATATCCACAAACAAGTAACTCCCAGAACCCCCGGGAAACCTACAGTCAATATGGTGAGCTAGCATTTCTTTGCCACTTTTCGATAATGAAATTACTAATTTATCTCTCTTGTAGCCTCAAAATGAGTACATGGAAAGGTGGCGCAAGCTGCACGGTCGCCGCCTGGATCATGAGGAACGAGCCCGCAAGAGAACCGCCCGTGAGGGCCACAAGTCCTCCAAGGATGCCCAAAACCTGCGCGGTCTACGAGCGAAATTGCATCAGCAGAAGCGACACAAGGAGAAGATCCAGATGAAGAAGCAGATCAAGGCACACGAGGAGCGGAATATCAAGACGGCCGACGAGAAGGAGCCTTCCACCCCTATGCCCTCGTATCTGCTCGACCGAACGAACCCATCTTCCGCCAAGGCCCTCAGCAGTGCCATCAAGAACAAGCGAGCGGAGAAGGCCGCCAAGTTCGCCGTTCCATTGCCCAAGGTCCGCGGCATCAGCGAGCAGGAGATGTTTAGTGTCGTCAAGACGGGTAAGAAGATCCACAAGAAGGAATGGAAGCGAATGATCACCAAGCCTACATTCGTTGGGCCAGACTTCACAAGACGCAACCCCAAATATGAGCGATTCATTCGCCCCATGGGTCTGCGATACCGTCACGCGAACACGACTCATCCCGAGCTTGGTGTCACTGTGCAGCTGCCCATTATTGGTGTCAAGAAGAACCCGCAGAACCCTTTGTATACGCAGCTGGGTGTTTTGACAAAGGGTACCATCATCGAAGTCAATGTCAGCGAGTTGGGTTTGGTGACTGCTGGTGGCAAGGTTGTGTGGGGTCGATATGCGCAGATTACCAACAACCCGGAGAATGAGGGCTGCATCAACAGCGTTCTGCTGGTGTAATGAGAAGGAGAAAAGGGGGAAGAGAACGATGCTGGCGGAGGAGTTTGCTATTTTTGATTTTCCATCTTCGATCCTGTCGGTATTGATTTCTTTCTATTGCTTATCGCATTGAATGGCGTTGGCGGGCGTTTCTCTTTCAGGGCCAAAATTGAAACCATGAGATGAGATGGACGTAAAAATGACAAGGTCAGGGTAAAGGGAAAGGGGAACACTTGACTCGTTGGAACAGTAAAAGGGTGGACTACCTACGTCAAGAAGACATAACGGTCAGCTTGCCAGGCAATGCAACGATGGCATACGAGAACGAGAAAGCTCGACATCGTTGACGATGGAAGTAGATGAGTACATACACGAGTTAAGGCCAGAATACAGTTATAACACACCGTGTGAGTTTTGCGCCAATGCAATGAAGGGGACCAGGATGTGCCGAATCGCAGACTGCGGCGATTAGGCTTGGCGTGGCGGTTTGGGCTGGCGGGCCGCTCGCTCTGGCGCCAGGGCGGTGACGGGGATAAATTATTTTCTGCCCGACAAAACCTGCCCCAGCTGCGTCCGAATCTGAGTGGACCTTTGGACCCTCGCGAGCTGCCATCCAACCTTGATCTTCTTCGAGTCTTCGTCCTGCAGGAACTTGTCGTCGACAGAAGCAAGTCTTTCTGTGCAGTTGCCTCGTTGCGTTTGCGTTTTCCATCCTGTCACAGGTACTCAGTGCAAAATGAGCGGCGACAAGACGGATATTGAGCTCGCCGAAGAGCGCATGAAGGCTCTTGCACACAGCGAGCAGCACTACTTCAAGAGGTGTGTGATGTTTTTTTTTATGCCCGTTTTTTTCCACAGCCCGCAACGGCGCACCACATGCTAACGGTGAACTTGGTAGCTATGATCACCATGGTACGGCGCACTAGTCTTTCGGAGCCTTTTGGTTTCATTTTCTTTTCTTGTCACTTCTATTTTGCTCCATCAAACGTTGGAGTGTGTTGCGAGATGTTGGACTGACCGTGATCGCGCGTGCGAGAAAAGGCATCCATGAAGAAATGCTGGTAAGCTTGCACTTTCCCCTTTTTTCCTCTGCTTTGCGCTGCTGCAAATCCATACACGGCTGGCAGAAATCAGAGTTCTCTGCTGCCTTTGGCACCGCCTTTTCTTTTCCCATTATTTCTTCCGACCCAAAGGCCACGGACAATGTAATAAAGCGCTGACCCTCTACCTTTATTGGGACAAATTGAAATAGAAAGATGAGGTCCGCACACGGTCATACATGAATGCCATTATGCAAAACAAGCACCTCTTCAAGGACAAGGTTGTTCTCGATGTCGGCTGCGGTACCGCCATTCTGTCCATGTACGTTACCACACAAGAAGAATGAGGAGGACAGAGGAAGAACGAAGTCCTAGGAATGCAAACGAATCACAGCACTTACGTATACCTTTCTCAGGTTCGCCGCCAAAGCCGGTGCCAAGCACGTCATCGGCGTCGACATGTCGTCCATCATCTTCAAGGCTCGTGAGATTGTCAAGGTCAACGGGCTCTCGGACAAGATCACCCTGATCCAGGGCAAGATGGAGGAAATTGAGCTTCCTTTCCCCAAGGTGGACATCATCATCTCCGAGTGGATGGGCTATTTCCTCCTCTACGAGAGCATGTTGGACACTGTTCTGTATGCCCGTGATAAGTACCTCGAGAAGGATGGTCTCATCTTCCCCGACAAGGCCACCATCTTCTTTGCCGGTATCGAGGATGGCGACTACAAGGAGGAGAAGATTGGATGTAAGTTTGACTACGCAGCAGAATGTCTCGCCCCACAAGATTACTCACGCGTGTATTCGTCTAGTCTGGGACAATGTCTACGGCTTCGACTACACGCCTCTCAAGCACACGGCTCTGTCTGAGCCGCTCGTCGACACCGTAGACCTCAACACGACAGTCACAGACCCCACCCCCGTCCTCACTCTCGACCTCTACACATGCACCGTGGCCGATCTCGCCTTTATCACACCCTTTAAACTCTCTATTAAGCGCGACGACTTCATCCACGCCCTCGTGGCCTGGTTTGATATTGACTTCACCGCGTGCCACAAGCCCATCCGCTTTTCTACCGGCCCCCACACCAAATACACCCACTGGAAACAGACAGTCTTCTACCTCAAGGACGTTCTCACCGTCCAGAGCGGCGAGGAAGTCTCGTGCCATCTGGAGGTCAAGCCCAATGCCAAGAACCGCCGTGACCTGGACATCGACATCCAGTACGACTTCCAGACCGAGGACTCCACGCGATCGTCCTCCGGGCAGGCGTCGTACCGCATGTGCTGAGAAATGACTATGGGAGGAAATGTATGAGATTCAATAGCCCCAAAAGAACAAGGTTGGAATCACCAAAATGAGAAGAAAGAAGTACATGAAAAGATGAGGCATGTTCATCACGTGTTTCTTTTCTCACGAGACCAACAAAGGAAAGAACAGAAGGAACATGGAAAGACAAGATCCCAATGATTCAACTCCAGAGAAAGGAACTACCGGGAGTTGTTTCTAGCAGTAGCAAGGCATGCATGTATCATGAGGAGCGAGATGAGAAAACTTGCTTATGGTGTGTATCCTTTCGGGGAACGTGTAAAAATCCAAAGAGCCTTGCTTGTCACTTGTGGCGTAACACCTTTCGGGGAGGGGCATGTGAAGAAGCGCTACATACATAAAGTGCATTAGAGAACTTTGCTTTGAAGCCAATCAAAGTTTCTCGTATATACTCGTTTGGTCACGTTCCTTGTTATACTACCAAGAAGACTTCTTTTCTCAGGCCAGCACATGACAGCTGCGAAAGAGATTCGCTAAAAGAGCTAGCCCTTTTCGTCGCAAACTCAAAGGTCGACAGAGGTTTCTTCTTTACAGAGAGGCTCTTCGTCAAAGGCCCCTTCCTCTTCGTCGTAAAGGTCAGCGAAGTCTTCTTCGTAGTTATTGCGCATATACATTGTACTGAGCCACTAAAAGTAGCCAAGGTTGGCCGCGATGATGATCATGCTTCTTCCCAGAATCCCAATCCTCGTATCATTCATTGGGACACTGATTGATATGACTGGGAGAGCACATCGCTCAGCTCATGATGGCGAACACAAGCACAGTGTTTTATATGTTATGCCATCTGTATCGTAGTATCTGTTTCCTTGTTTTTCGTTGTTTCCTCTTTATTTAGCTTTTCAGCTTCAGATATGGTATGGTTTGAGCAGATTAAAAGATTGTTCACTTCCCGTCGTAAGGAAATTCATGTCATAACACACACACTCCATCAATTTTGTCATCTCGTCGCAAACCCACCTCCAATGTCTCGTATCTGTGTCGTTATCGACTCTTCACGTCCGTCCACTACATTTCTTCATCATAGGTTGCATCCTACAATGTCTGGCCCCTGTCCGTGGAGAACCTATTGACGTTGAACAATGACGACACAAGACCGGCTATACGCCCTTTGTCCGACATCAGTCTTCCTAAGACCCAAACTGTTGGACAATATGAGCCACCTTCGTAGCCAGTTCATCCGCCTCAGACCGCGTCGCAGCCTCCGCATACACCCTGCACACATTCTCTGTACCACTCGGCCTCGCAAACGAGCGGCCCAGGTTATACTTCCCCACCGTGTCGTCAATCTCGTTCTGCGCACCGGGGGGGTGACTAAGACGGCGCTCCGCATCCGTGGTACAGAAAATGTCCTTGTTGCCCACCTGGATCTGCAGAAGACGGTTCGGAAGATCATCATAGATGGTGGCCCACTCCTTGAGAGTCCAGTCGCTGTGCGCCAGGGCAACCTCCACCATGAGCATATCGGAGAAGGCGTCCCCGACGGTCTGATTGATCATGTCGCCCACTGCGGAGAGCACTTCGAGGGCGTATTTCTGCGCGGGTGATTGCGGCTCCGTGTTGTGGAAGGCTGCGAGGGCTTCGTGGGAGAAGACGATTGTTCCGTGGCCGTTGGCCTCAAAATAGATGCCGACGTCGAACTGGCTGGCCGCTCGGTGGAGGTACTTGACTCCTGTCGGGGTGATGACGATGGGGACGCGCAGTCGTCTCTTGAGGTATGTGGTGCTGGCGCCGTTGGCGTAGGCAGTCTGCACGACGCCCATTTCTAGCTTTCCTTCCAGACCGGCTGAGCGCAACATGTCGTCCATGAAGAGAGCGAAGAGGGTCGCGATTCGGTCGCCGTCTAGCAGAAAGAAGCCGTAGATGGGGTCCAGCCAGTGGTAAATTAAGCGGTCTGCATCGCCGTCTAGGGAACAACATCGTACGTGAGGGGGAGGCTTGTGAGTTAGGGGGGGCTGCTGCCTTGTTTTGACCCAGTCGGCACCGCACTGGCGAGACATGTTAGCTGGTGCATTCATGCACATCTACCAAGGGATACAAAGCACTCGGCATCAGGAGAATGAAAAAGTAAATGGCCGCTTACTTCTCGATTGAGGAGCTCTGGTCGAATGACATCGTCGTTGACTAGCTGGACGTTGAAGCCGTTGATGCCCTTGGGAATGTACTTGAGCAGTTCGGCAAGTTTGGGCCCGCCAACACCATTGGCGCAATCGACCGAGAGCTTGCTCTGAATCTTCCTTTCTTTGAGAGCGCGGACAAAGGCACCACCGAGTTTGTTGTAATAGCCGACCAGGGTAGGATCACCGTAGGCCTCTGGCGTGCCCTCGGTATTGATACACCGGGTGATGTAGTGAAGCTGGGGCGTCGTCACGATCTTATAGTCGGTGTATTCGGTCGCGTTTGCATCCAGAGCCGCAGCAAGAGCCGCAGCAAGACGGTGGCCAGACGGCCGGGTATCGCGACCGAAGATGACGCGGCCGGAGGCGTTGACGTCAATTTCGAGACGCCTCGACAGGTCCAGATAGGTGTCGAGGAGCTCCTGATCGGTAGGACAGTTGACGAGCTGTGTGGCATAGTCTTCCCATTCCTTGTCCAGCATGTCACCCATGGGATCGAGAATCTTGACACCGTTATCGGCAGGGGGGTTGTGGCTGGCGGTGATCATGACACCAATGACGCGGCCGTTGAGCTGGCGACTGCGCAAACCGGCCAGCAAACCCACGCGGAAGGAGACTCCGGTGAGCAATTCGGAATCCATGCGAAAACCTGCCGTTCCGTACTGGTAGTCATGGCCGGCGACGATGGGATGCTTGGCCGAAGCCTCGAGGATCCTGTCACAGTCCATAGTCGAGGCCGCAGGGTCGGAGACTGGTCGCTGCTTGGGCTCGGCCGTGGGTTGGCGAGTTGGAGGGGGATATCTAAGCATCTCAGAGGTAGCATGTTAGTTGATGATTACCAAACGCTTCGATGAATCGGTGCTGCAAGGGAGAAGCTGGCAAAACTGGGGACTCAGACTAAATTACCGCCAAGAAGGCGCGGTTGAACAAGGTAATCGTGGAGCTTATCGGACGTGGTGCATGCCTCGGGAGTCGGAAGGGGCCAAAGACGTCAGTTCAGTCGTTGAAGGAAAGCACAACACGGATGATAGAGAGCAACATTGCGAGCCAGCCTCTTTTATTGCCGGGTCCTGGTGGGGGCCGTCAGCGCTGAGCACAACACCTTGTTCATTGTTGCCCCTGAGAATGCTATCGCCTTGATACTGTATGTATATGTACATTAAGTCGATACACTAACCAATTATCACGGCAAGTGTAGGTGGCACATTGTCACCTATTGGAGCCCGGAGTCCTCCAGGACCGGAACAATGGACAAGTAAGGGAGACGAGGGGGCGCCCACAGCGGCATCTGACGGCTTGGCACCGGTGTTGGTCTGGTGTTGTGGCAGGCTGGCAGCCAACCTGGCCACTTACATACGTATACGGAGTACGTATCTCAAATTTGTACCTATACGGAGTACATACAGTACATACATGCATACCCTGTGGTTTGCGTTGTCTGGAGTTCTCTGGTGTAACGGATTTTGTACTGTATAAACGGAACGTGGCGGCTTGTGGCGGCCTCCTGATGCAAGTTTTCCATGCCTTGATGCCCATCGGTTGCTGTTGCCTGTTGCTGCCGATGAGCCCATCGAGTACTGTATGCACAGTCTCGCCCTAGGATCCCTAGGAGTTTCAATAGGAGGAGCTCAGGAGCACCATATAAGCTGTACAGGTAGCCCTCGTCTCGAGCCATGGCTGTTGCAGGCTGCAACATGCAGCATGATGCCATTCATGACATCTGACCGGAAAGGCGGGGCTGTTTTTATTAACGTCCTCGATGCCTTTTTCATTCAGGGGTACGGAGTAAGTGCCAGCGAGTACGGAGTATGTACATATGTACGTACCTTGCGAGGATTGTGGGTGAAGCACGTGTTTTCGTGACGCGCCCCACTTGTCTTGTCGCGCGCATTCCCGTCGTCAACACGGCCTTACGCCAGGAACCCATGCTCACCATCTTGCTCGAGCTTTGCTGTTTTCATCATCTCTGCACCTTTTTGGAGGCTTCTACTTTCACCTTTTTGGAGGCACTCGTTTCTTTGGCGCGACCTTACAAAGATCGCTCCAAGCTTCCCACCACTTGCTTTGTTGCTGAGGACTCGATGGGTCTTCCACCACGGAGCCCGTCAAGTCGGCTGCCATGGCCGAAGAGCAATGCGCCAATTCCCAATTGCTAGCCTGGGTCAAAGAATGGCTTGAAAACGCGCGAGAGCGAAACAGTAAAGGCATCACTACCTACCGCAACGCCTACGAATCTCTCAAGGCCTGTCCTCTTGTGTTCCAGCACCCTGCCGAGTTGCAGCAGCTAAAGGGCTTCGGTTCCAAACTATGCGAGCGCCTAACTGACAAGCTCAAGCTGCACTGCCAAGAAAATGGCCTTGCCATGCCCGAGCACCCTCAGCTGAGAAAGGCTGCTGAAAGAGCGCAGAGGGGTCAGGCGGAAGATGGCCCAGCGGCCAAGAAGCGCAAGACGAGGCAGCCCAAAGCATATGTCCCTAGCTTTCGTTCTGGAGCGTATGCTCTCTTGATCGGTCTAGCTACTCTCCCGGATGACGGTTCGGCGAGCATGACGAAAGCAGAGCTGATTGATATATCACAACCTCATTGCGACGCCTCGCTTAGTGTCCCCATTGACACAACAAAATTCTATACAGCGTGGAACTCCATGAAGACGTTGGTTCAGAAGGAGCTTGTCTATGAGAGAGGGAGACCTTTGCGACGGTATGCACTGACGGATGAAGGATGGGAGGTTGCGCGGCGCATCAAGGAGACGCAGCAGTTTGCTGCGGATGTTCAAGCAGGTGGTGCCGCTCGAGACTCGGAGGCTATTCGACCACAAGGTCCTCGACCCCAGGCCGTTCGACCTGAAACCGTTCGACCCCAAGCCGTCCGACAAGTAGCTGTTCTACCACAAGTTGTTCGACCTCAAGCAGACGATCGTGCCGTACGATCTCTTCCTGAGCGGTCCCCGTCTCCTGATGTGATCATCATGGACGACTGTGCTGGTTTCAATGAGCTCGAGTCTACGACGACTGAGGTTATTATCGATGACTCTTCGTTACCCAACTTTAAGCCCATCACGCTGCCCCCGGGATCTTTCACAGTGCGTTTGGTCCTGGACGTCCGGGAAGTGAGGGCCAAGACGGACCGTGATTACATGCAAGAAGAACTTGCCAAGCAAGATGCCACTCCCATCATGAGGAGTCTCGAAGTCGGCGACGCCCAATGGATAGCAAAGTGCCATGATCCCACACTCCTTCCACGATTAGGGGCTGAAGGTGATGAGGTCGTTCTAGACTGGATTGTCGAGCGGAAGCGCATGGACGACCTGATCGGAAGTATCAAAGACGGGCGATTCCACGAGCAAAAATTCCGTCTGAATCGCTCAGGCGTCCAAAACGTCATCTATATCATCGAGGACATGACCGTTGACTCCCAGACCTGGCAGCGATTCGAGGAATCCGTTTATTCCGCCATAGCGTCCACGCAGGTCGTCAACGGGTATTTCGTAAAACAGACTACCAAAATGGACGAGACCGTCAAGTATCTGTCTCGGTTAACCAAGATGCTCAAGAAGAAATATGAGCAGCAGACGTTGCGTGTGGTTCCGTCCAAATTGATCACAGCGCAGAACTATCTGCCTCTGATGGAGCACCTACGTCGTACTCGGCCTTCGCAGGGATACTACGTGACTTATGCGGTCTTTGCTTCCCTGTCGTCCAAATCCGAACTCATGACCGTGCGGGATGTCTTTTTGAAGATGCTGATGAATACGAGAGGTGTGACGGGTGAGAAGGCGCTCGAGATTCAGAAACGCTGGCGCACGCCGCGTGAGTTTGTCAAAGCCTTTGAGGCGTGTGGGTCGGGCTTGGAGGGCCAGAAACGCAAGCATGAGCTGGTCTCTAGTCAACTCAGTCACTTGGTCGGACGGAAGAAGTTTAGCAAGGTACTGAGCCAGAAGATTGCTGAAATCTGGGGCGATGCCTAAAGGGCGCGTAGCACACACGTTGTTATATTTTGCTGCTTGCTAGGATATTGCACCGAAAGAATCCGTTGCTGATGAGCGTGATATTTGGCTCCGAGATATTTCGCCCATTACTTCTTACGGCGATAGACGCGCAGGGGCGTTAATTGTACTCGCTTATCAAGTTATTATGTATTTATAGGGCCCGAGGGCGAAGGCTATGTCATCATGAAACCCAATACTAGATCTACTATGCATTCATATACAACGTGATGCCTCCTGTACGGGCTTTAACCTCAAACTGTGATACTACTCAACTACTCCTTTTGTTGCGCCAAAATCCGCTGCACCATCTTCTCCAACAACGGAACCGACGCCTCACCACTCCCCGCGCCTAATATCCCCGCTAACGACTTCTCCGCATACTTCGCCATCATATCCACCTCAATATTCACAGTATCTCCCTCCTTCTTCTGCGCCAACACAACCCGCTCCTGGCTATACGAAATCAGCATAATCTCCCACCATCCCTCAACGTCATCCACCCTCGTAACCGTCAAGCTCGTCCCGTCAATCGCAACGTATCCCTTGAAGATGATGTACCGCAGCATATCCCTATTCTTAGGACGGAACCGAAACGTCAGCGCGTTGCCGTCTGGTGTCACGGATAGGATCTCGGCGGTGGTGTCGACGTGGCCTTGCACGTAGTGCCCCCCCATGCGTGTATCTGCTCGCACGGCGCGCTCTAGGTTGACGCGGCTGTTTTGGGCGAGAGTGCCGAGGTTGGTGATGCGGAGGGTCTCGGGCGCGACGCCGACTTGGAAGGCGTGGCTTGTGAAGGAGGTAACCGTGAGGCAGCAGCCGTTGACGGCGATGGAGTCGCCATCGTGGCAGTCCTGGAGGAGGAGCGAGGAGGGGGGGATGGCGAAGGTCATGGTGGTGCCGCCGGTGGAGTCATTGCGGTCGAGGTGGGAGATGACTGATGCTGTTAGTGGTGCGTTTGGGATAGGAAGTGATCACAGGAAGGAGTGGTAGAGCTTACCTCCGATTTCTTCGACGATGCCGGTGAACATGGTGGGTGTAGATGTGTACGCGCAAGCACTTGTACTGAGGTTAAAGCGTTTGGGAGGGAGGAGGCTTCAGTGTGTGAAGGTGAAGTGAGTGACGATATGGGTTGCGATTGCGAAGGCTGGGTTTGGGCTGGTGGAAAGATTGTCCAGAGTGCTGCAATCAATGTGTTTTATGTTCTTGGTCCCGATGATAAATAGCCTAACCAGTAAGTAGGCTAGTAAGATCGGCAGGTATGTATGCACATATTGTAATTTGTACCAGTCAACCTGCGTACCTGCCATGGGCACTGCTACTCCTTCTTGCTGCTTTATAAAGCCGTTCATACAAATGCGCTCATGCATGGATCATCATCCAGGTTCTGGATGCCCCGCCAATAGGTACGCTGGAGGGGTATTGTCAGGGGAGCTATCGATAAGACTCGCCCCGCCCAAAATTTTCCGGCCGAGCTTTTGTTCTCAGTGCTCATGACGGCCGGAGAGTTCTCTGGAGAATGCGCCTGAGCTTCGCATCATTTGCAAGTCACATTCTTAAACTTTCAACGACACTCTCTCTGTCCATCCCGCCCAATTCTGTTGCATTTTCTCGTAAAATCCTCCCACCATCACAAACAAATCGCAACATACACTTTTCCCAGCAACCAAGCCACTCAGCTTCCCTAAACCGACACAATGGCGCCCAGCCGCCCCGAAACCAACAAAAAAACACAAACCCCCGCCACCCTCCTCAGCGATGCAGACACCCAATTCGAAGTCGGCAACCTCGACGCCGCCATAGTACTCGCCTCAAAAGCCCTCGAAGAGACAGGTTCCGGAGGAGATTTTGAGCTCCGCGCCCTCAACTCCCTCGGCACTCTGCTCGTCGAATCCGGCGACATCGAAGAAGGCCGCACCTACTTTGAGCGAGCCGTCGCCCTAGACTCCGACGGCATGACAGACGAGAAAATCGGCGGCGGCCCCGAGAAATTCCTCTTCCTAGCACAGCTCAGCGAAGAGGGCGGCCAAGACAGCGTACACTGGTTCGAGAGAGGAGCCTCCACCCTAAGAAAACAGATCCAGAACCTGACCAGCCTACCGAGCCGGACGCCCGATCAGGAGACTTCTCTTTTGGAGAAGCAGCAGAAACTGGGGGGTGTGCTCTGCGCCGTTGCGGAGGTCTACATGACGGATCTGTCGTGGGAGGCTGACGCGGAGCAGCGATGCGAGAATCTAGTCACGGAGGCGATGATGATTGCGCCGAATGCGCCGGAGACGTGGCAGACTGTTGCGAATGTGCGCATTTCGCAGCTGCGGTTTGATGAGGCGAAGAAGGCCCTGCAGAGGAGTTTGGAGCTTTGGCAGGACTTGCCGGCTGCGCATCCGGATGTTCCCGCTTTTCCGAGCCGGATTGCTCTGGCGAGACTGCTGCTGGAGACGGAGATGGAGGAAGAGGCATTAAAGGTTCTGGAGAGGCTTGTTTTGGATGATGATCAGAGTGTTGAGGCGTGGTATTTGGGCGGGTGGTGTCTTTACATGTCGGGTGAGAAGCAGAAGGCTAGTCTTGAGCCGTCGGCGGCGGCATCGGCGACAGAGGCATGGAGATCCACTTGGTCCACGGCAAGGAAATGGCTGGCACAGTGTCTCAAGCTGTATGCTCGGCTGGACTACGAGGACGAGAGGCTGGGGGAGCATGCTGTTGAGCTGTTTCAGAGTATCAATGCCGAGCTGGGTGAGATGCCTGAGGGGGAAGAAGACAATTGGGAGGCGTCAGGAGATGAGGAAGAGGATGTAGATGGCGATGAGGATGAGGATGAGGAAATGGAGGGCTGAATTTTGGGGTTAGGCCGGATATAAAGAGCTGTGAGGATGAAAGGGCTCTACATCATTTTTTCATGTTTCTTCCTTTCACTTGGCCTCGTGTAATTTTCTTTGATCATTTGATTTCTTTCACAAGGCATATTGTTCTGCTTGTGGCATTGAAATGGCGTTCTTCTTGTTTTGGGGTAGATTGTCTTTGGAAAAGGCTTGGTTCGGAAAAAGTTGAACAGACGGGGGAAAGACTTCTCTAGATAGTGTTCCCATAGGTATCGTGCCTCTTCAATAGTTCAAATAACTAAGTACTCGCGCAAATGCTTCTAATCAGATGCCTGGCCTTCCGTACATTGCTCTTTAGATTCAGAGCCTGATCAGACCGTTTTGTGACCCACTATCTATGATTCCAGAACTCCAGACAGAAAATGCATTCAGTTCGTTGGCCCTCTATCTGGGGCTACATTCGAGGTCTTGCATCCAGAACTTCTCCATGTAGTGCGCACTTCCAACATAGTCCGCTTCACGCTTCCACAGCAAGCTTCCCCACGGCCCCCGTCGGAACACCATCCTCATCATCAATCTCTTCATCCGCATTGCCCGCCAAGCCCCTCTGCCACAACTGCCTCCCCGTCAACTTCACCGGCTCCTTAATCTTCGCCTTCTTCAACTCCGCCAGCCTCTCCTCCTCCTCTTTCTTTTCCCGTTCCTCCATCTCCTTCATGAACCCTTCTCGCCATTTCAAAAACGTCTCAGGCGTGACCTGTGTACCGTGGAATTTCTTGTTCTCCTCCCTCTCGGCGGCCTGGGCGAGTTCTTCCTGGGCCTTAGCCACGGTGTCCTTGCGCTCCTGGATCATTATCAGGGCGTTCTCTTGGATGGTCGACACGACGGCGAAGATCATAGCCATGCCGAGGTTTTCCTGGATGATCCCCTGCGCTCCGGAGAGGAGCTCGTCTCGGTCATTGCTGATGTTGAAGTACTCGTGTGAGGGGGCGTTGGGCGCGCCGAGGAGGTCGAGATGAGGGGCTACATCGGGGTAGTCGCTCGGGTAGCGGACTTGGAGGAGGAAATGCGGTGCTTCGTCTTCTTCTTCGTCAGGAATGTCTAGTTTGATCGAGACTTGGAATTCGGACTCGGATAAATCTATCAAGGCGATCACTCAGGTCAAAATAGCGAACTTATATGAAGCGATGCTGGAGCCTTTCGCAGATGAGAGGGTTGCGCAGTGAGAGGTACCTGTGATTTCCTCGGGAAAGATGGACTCGAGGACCTCGCGCTCCTCAATTTGTTCTTCGCGACCCATGGCGAAAGAATGTACGGGAGCTCGCTTAAACCCCGAATCTCGACCAGAGATTTCTGAGCTCTAACTATGCGAACCGGGCCAGATTCGTATCCGTAGAGAATGGGTTCGTCGTTTGTCGTTTTCCTGTTGGTTCTTCTGCTGGTCGCCGCCGCCGCTGCTCAGTGTCATGGTGGGGTTTGATTTGTCCTGCCGCCTGCGCCTGGTTGTTGCAACTCCACAGCGGGGTCCCGTCGGCCTTATTCAGGCTAGCGCAATACTCACCGCTCGGCAGATTTCCAAAAAAATTTGGGTAGCCGACTAAGGCGGATGAGGACGGGAGTTTGCCGCAGAAAACGAATAGCATATGCACCAGTAATCTATGTTCTCGTCACGTCAGATTTTCTTTCTTCCGGCCAGCCCTCAAACACGACTGGTTTTATTTTACGGCACATCACATCAGAATGGCTGCCAAACCCGTTGCCGCTGGCAACAAGAGGAAAGCTATGCCCAGCGGACCCAATGCGAAGGGAAGATCTGATTCGAAGAAGGCTCGTATTGAAGGGCCCAAAGCTCGGAAAACTGCGCCAGCTTCAAAGGGCGATGCGTCGACTTCAGATTCCGAGGAGGGTGGAGTATCACTGGACGACACCAATGCAAAGAATGCCAACACCAAGGCGGATGCTGGCGCCAATGCCGAGAGTTTTGATCGCAGTAAGTTGTTTGAAAGGCCTTTTCCCCTTTTCCATTTTTTACACTCTGTACCTATGCTAACCTTACATGCGCTTTAGCTGGATTGAGTTCAAAAGAGTCTCACGCGAAACAGAAGCAGTTGGCGCTGGAGCGAAAAGCCGCCAAGCCCCTGGCCGACGAGGTTCAGCGCACCAAGAAGATCTGGGAGAGATTGAGATTGAAGTCACATGTTCCCAAAGAGGAACGACAAAAACTGGTTGAGGAGCTGTTTGGCATCGTCACTGGCCGATGCAAGGATTTTGTCCTGAAGCATGACGCTGTCCGAGCCGTTCAGACCGCAATTAAGTATGCCACGCGTGATCAGAGAAAGCAGATCGCCCGAGAATTGGAGGGAACATATGCTCAGCTCGCCGAAAGCAAATATGCCAAGTTCTTGGTAGGAAAGCTACTTGTCCACAATGACGACGAGATTCGGGACTTGGTGATTCCCAACTTCTACGGCAAAGTTCGCAAGCTCATCAACCACGCTGAGGCTTCCTGGATTCTTGACGACATCTACCGAACTGTGGCCACCAAGGAGCACAAGGCTGTGCTTTTGAGAGAGTGGTACGGACCGGAATTCAGCATCAAGGAGCTGACCAAGGACACCAAGCCGACCTCGGATCTGAAGGAAATCCTCACGGTCGAACCCAGCAAGCGGGGTCCCATCATGAAGACTCTATTGGACATGATCAACTCCCTCGTACAGAAGCGCATGACGGGCTTCACCATGCTCCACGACGCCATGCTGCAGTATTTCCTCAACATCCAGTCTGGAAGTGAAGAGTTCAATGAGTTTATCGAGTTGGTCAAGGGAGACGAAGGCGGTGATTTGCTGAAAAACATGGCCTTCACCAAGTCCGGCGCTAGGCTGTCATGCCTCCTCCTGGCCTACGGTTCTGCCAAGGACAGGAAACAGTATCTGAAGGTCTACAAGGATACTTATGTTCTCATGTCTGGCGACGTATATGCCCACACAGTCATTTTGACGGCCTACGATGTCGTCGATGATACCAAACTCACAGCAAAGTCCATCTTCCCCGAGCTTGTTGGCGAGAACGCAGATGAGACCACACAAAATATTGTCGGTGCTGCCAACAACCCCTACGCCAGAACAACCTTCTTGTACCTATTTGAGGGACTGGCCAAGTCTCTGTTTCCTCCCAGTCATTCATTTGACCTTGACACCTTGGCCGAAGTCCACGAAATCCGCAAAACGACGAGTAAGAAGGATGAGGACGTCCGCCGACAAGAGCTCGCCACTGCTCTCTCGCCGTATCTGATACCCGCCATCGAACAAGGCGCTCTAGATTTGACGTCTACTGCTTTCGGATGCCAGTTCGTCACCGACGTCCTCTTGTCATCATCCACCCATGACAAGACTGCCGCGCTGGAAGCGATCGCCCGAGCCGCTGCCGGAGATCCCAAGGAAGCACCCGCCGAGGACGACATGGCGCGGCCTCATATCTCCGCCACCTCCTTCGGCGGGCGCATGCTGAAGTCCCTGATCCAGGGTGGACGATTCGACAAGGCCGCCGGCAAGATCATCCCGTCCGACCCACCCCTCAACTTTGCCGATATCCTTTGGCCAGTCATCAAGGACTACATCATGGACTGGGCCACGGGGCCAAGCTCCTTTGTTGTGGTCGGCTTGACCGAGTCAAACGACTTTAGTAATGTCGAACAAGTAAAGAAGACTCTGAAGAAGAATAAGAAGGTTCTTGAAAAGGCTGCGACGGAGATGACGCCCGAGCAGGAAGCTGCTAAAGCGGCTCAAGAAGAAAAGAAGGCCGATAAAGGGGGTAAGAAGGGGAAGAAAAAGTTTGAGGCGCCTGTTGGGAATGCGGGTAGTAAGCTGTTACTGGAGAAGCTTTGAGGTTATTTTGGGTGGAGAGCATCCTCAGTGTAATTTTTTTGTCATCTCTTTGTCTGAATTTTTTTTTCCTCATGTGAACGATATGGGTTTCTTTTGATCAGCATATTGTGGCTTGCTGTGGACTGGGCTAGTTTACAAGATGGATGAGTCGGCGTTTTTTATTCACTATTTACAGATCTTATCTTTCCGTCTAGGGGAGAAGATGGATGGATACCTGGTCTCTATGAGGGGCTTTGATGAAGAACCGTGCTCGTGTGTCATCTGGGCGTCCACATCGACATGGAGGAGTCGATCTTCATGATCTCGCTCAATGCGTGGATGCGGGATCGGCCGTTCCACATGTTTTGCATATCCTAGGTACCTACCAGGTACCTACTACCCCCGTCCTTGATTACATAAATGTGTTTGTTTCCCTGCCTTCAGCTTCAGGGCAGGAATTGGGATCATGGGATGAACGCAATCCACGAACATTAGGAGATAGCATTCATTGAGGGAAATGGGCTCTACGGCGTACCCCATATCATCATTGTCATTGCCTCTCATGCCATTATTTTCGATCTCGTTAAATCAATGGGCTTGGGGCTTGACGATGAGTGCTTTCCCATCGACACAGCATTCAGCTCATTCAGCAACCTCTTCAAACCCCAGCACCGAAAACACGCAACGGCAGCCCGCTTCGCACAACTGACTGAGCAATTGCCAATAACGGTCTGGCATTCGTGGAGGCGGAGAATGGCAATTTCGGTTCTTGCCGCCTTGTTGTTGTTGGTGGTGTCGCCGGCCGGGTTTATTGAAGGTACCTGCAGAACCAACGCTTGAAACGAGCAGGGCTTCATTCCCATCGCGCAATCAACATTTTCCCAGAATCCTAGTTGAATAAACTTGCCTAGGCACATACCACACCACTATGTACTCCGTAAAACCACTACATACTCCGTACATACATACGGAGCAACATAAATTCTTGCATGGAACCCTTCTTATTGCCGAGCTGGGGTTTTCTCTCCCGGCTGAGCCAACTTACGCCTCGGCAGGGGTGTATCTGATATGTATGTAGAAAAGTAGGATAGGTCCCCGACTCTGCTCCAGTACGATGAGAAGGGAGATTCTGATGCGGAAGACAGCTGGCCTTGTCTGAAACCGTGGAAGTCGTCCTACCTCTTCTATCCTGTTGAGTTTCGATCTGTTTCTCCATGGCTCGGCGAGATTCTCGACCGTCGTGTGAGACAAAACTGAACTATTTGAGCTGGACTTGCGACAAAAGAGGAGACGAGTCATCATGGCCACAGAAAGCATCATATGCCCTCCTGGATATGGATACAATGATTGTGAAGAAGATTATTCGTGTTCGCCCTGGGTTTTTTGCAGCCAAATTCCGGCGACAACTTCGACTGCGCGAACTCTGATGAGTACGATCGAGTCACCTGAAGCTTCTTCTTCTTTATCATCTTCATCTTCATCTTCATCCCCTTCTCCTGCTCCTGCTCCTTCTCCCTCTCCCTCTCCCGCGAGAGAGACCGACTCGGGCGTTACGCATACTATTCCGAACAGTTCACTTGTCACAGTCACGAGACACGGCGTGGTATTTTCAAAGTCGCCGTCAGCTACTTCACCAGATCTATGCTCAACATGCGCTCCGACATCTACCTTTACGAGCTCGCCGTCAACAGATGTATCAGAAAGGGGGAGTCCCTCGGCAGGCGCTATCGCGGGAGCAGCAACAGCAGCAGCCATCATCATCATCATCATCATCATTCTCTCAATTGGTAAATCCGAACTAATACTGGTGTTTGTGTTGAGACGAAGGAAGAAGCATCGAGGAAGCTGTGATACGAGTGAGGTGGAGACACTGGATTCCGATTCAGGAGCCACTGGGTCTGAGAAATTGAACTCTCTAAAAGACGCGTTCTCGCGTATGAGCAAAGATCCGTTCGCTCCGTTTGGGGGTAGGTGAAACGTTTGCATTTCACAATCTTATTTTGGCTTCCAAGTTG
>SRPN01000429.1:0-17770 GCA_018360045.1 Claviceps capensis | reverse complement strand
CTCATAAACACATGGAGCATAAAGAGGCAAACACGAAATGTGCGCCTCCGCTACGCGTCGCCGCACAATTTCTTCAGTTTTGCCTAACAAGGCGAGCGTAGATAGTACAAAAGGCGTCGATTATGATTGCATGCGTCGAATTGCTGATCGTGGAGTTGGAAATTGGAAACAGTATGCACGAGACTCGAGTAAGAAGGGGCAAATAGACGAACCGATACTGAGAACTGCCAGGTTGGCAGCTTGCAGTCGACGCCTTCAATGTACGGTGTTCAATACGCAGGTAAGGCAAGATGCCAAGTCGTTTAATTTTAGCGCGCATTTGCTTACGTTATCAATTAGAAGCTACGGACTATTCTTGGTGGAGACCCCTTGTCACACAGACCGACCTCAGCGCGACACCCAAGAAGCAACAAGTCGAGAAGCAACTTGGGAAAGCAGGCAGCATTGGAGAAGCAGCGATGCATATATTCAAGTCATCGAAGAACCGGATGTATATCTCGAGCCTCAATTCTACTAGCAAAACTGCCTAGTAGAAATAAACTTGCGGGTCTGGAGCAGGTTGAATGTCCAGTCTCTCAAACTTGTCTGTCGCTGGAAGGCGTGGGCGAGCGGCGCAATGACGTCTCGTGTTCCAGAAGTTGGAAGAATGACGCGCCAGGCTGGTTCTTGCCACAGGTAGGTATACAGTGCATGCAAATACAGTGCTAAGCTTTGCGGTATATAGAGCGGCGATTGCATGATGGCCAGTGGAATTTGAAGGACATATGCTAGAACTCGAGAAGTGTTGTCACTTGTGAAGGGAGTGTTTCTGGAACAGCCAACGAACTTTTCCCATCATGTATCATGGATTTAATATGTACCTACGGAGTACACGTTGAAGCTTCATTGTGCCTTATTCTGCCTCTGCCTCTGGGGTGTGGGTCTTCCCAGAAACTTGGCCTCCAGAGTCCAGGCTCTCGCCCAGCCCTGGACCCAGGCATTTACATAAAGCTGAACCATGACCGCGCCCACTCTTCTGCAGCACCCTGCAAAACCTGGTCGATTTACAACCTGAGCCCTGTTTGCACGCTGCAGGAGAGAGCAACTCGAGAGCACTTAAGAGAACTTGATGCGGCACCCAGGACGAGACAATACCTCAGCTCCCGTCTGCGGTCTACTTCGACTGGAAATGACTCTATGCTTTACCGTCGGCTCTTAGTAAGCAGATAATTGCTTCTCTGCTCCGCCTCGATTCCCGTCCACCACCATACTATCTCCGGTGCAGCGGCCGCCTTTTCCCCTGGACACCCAATATCAACCTGTGCTGTGTCGTGTCGCAACTTGGTTGGCAGTGTGCCCTACTCGCAGACGAAATCAAGCTTCCAGACTGGACGCATTGCCTTGGTCACCATGGTCGTTAGCAGTTCCGGTAGCGGTAACGGGACGGCTCACACCAATGGCAAGCTCAAAGGCCATGTGGTTAGCCCAAGGAAACTACTGAAGCACAAGCGTGCGTTTTGGGTACGGGCAGTGAATCTGATCGCAAGGTGCGTTATATTCTTTGAGTTGCTTGTTTCGCTCAGCGCAGTACAGCTTGCCGTCTGAAGCACTACTAACTATTTTTCTCGCGATAGAATTGCCACATGGGCCGCCATTCTCACGATCCTTCTGCGATGCCCAGTATCTCTGGAAGCATGCGACGATACTTCGCCATCAATCTGCAAGCCCTACTTTCACGTCAGAAACGCGATCACGCCTCGTGTGAGACCATACTTTGACCGATATGCGGCTCCATATGTGAATGTTGCGAAACCATACTATGACACGCTCAACGACAACGTGTTGAAACCGTCACGTCAATATGCTGCTTTGTATGGCACTCCGATAGTCAACAAAGGCCAGAAATTCACACATGCTCAATGGAAAACCAACGGAGAGCCCCAGTTATATCGACTTCAGACTTTGACCAAGTCGCAGTACGACAAGTCGATAGCACCATATTTGACAACAACGGGTGCAATCGTGGGGCCATACTACAATTTCGCACACAAACACACGGCCCAGGCTTGTCATGACTACTTGCTGCCCGGGTATGAGTTCACTCGCGACTGCGCTGTCTATGTGTATGACGCAGCAGCCGGTTTTGCTAAAACTACGGCTTTACCTGCCACCTGTTGGGCTTGGGGGAAATCGAATGCGTTCCTTGACACTGCAGTGTGGCCTCAACTGCGTGTAGTGTATGTAGAGAATGTTCAGCCGCAGCTGGTCCGTATAGGAGAACGTCTTGGTCGTTACAGAACCAAGGATAATGCTACAAGCCAAGCTAAGGCCGCTGACGCACCCGTAGAGATGTACGTACCTGTTCAAAGTCTTCAAACCGACCGATGAGGGTCGCACTGGTTGCTAACCTCCAGCCAGTCCTAGCTCTACAGCGTCGATCGCATCATCATTTAGCAGACCATCTCCGCAAAGCCCCTCAACAACATTGTCGGTTCCACCCCAAGTTGAAGAACATGAAAGCTCCTTCTCTGTGGTAGCTGAGACAACAGCTGCCGGAGCATATTGGAATTCAATGGAGCCCCCTTCGGCAACTGGAATTGAAAGCGAAAAACGCAGAGTGGCAAGAGGAATTGTGGCTAATGACCTAGCAACTTGGCAGATCAAATACACTTCTCAAGCCGAAGAAGGTGCCGCGGCTATAGAGGAAGAAGTCGACGAGATTGCACAAGCTTTGATGTGCCAAAGTGCTCAGATCACGGGAAAAGAACATCTGAAGGCACTGGAAGAAACAATTGTATCCGAAGTCATCAACGTGAAACACAAAATTCAGTCAATCGTTGAGGTCGGCGGCAACGATGCTGAGGAGAAAACAGTCTCGGCTATTCGAGCAGCTGGTGCGGCCATTAAGAATAAGGCCCAGGCGGTCCGAGAGTGGCGGGAGGACTACGATTCCAAACTACAGAAGGCGGTACTTGAAGCTACCGAAGCTCACCTGCACATTCTGGATGAAACCCGAAACCTGGCTTTGCAAAATATCGGTATGAAATGGGCGTGGACCGATGGGGTTACTTACAAAGACTGGCAGAAGTATCACGAGCTGAAGAACTCGCTTGGTAACTGGTCGGAAGAGCTGAAGCAACTCATTGTTACCCATCCGACTCTGATAGAAGCACAGGAACTTTCGGATCAGATTGAGGATGATGGCATGGTACTGGCAGCGACTGCTGCGCAAGAACTAGCCCGGTTAAAAGACGTTACACACTGGAAAATTCAGGCCAATGATTCAACTGACAACTTTGAAACTGACGCGATGCAACTTGCCGCTGCAGAAGCAGCTAAACAACTGGAGGATGAGCAGAATGACGAGCCTAGTGGGACCGAAGAGCAGGAGATCGGGACCGACGACTTTAACATGAAGAGTCAATCCTCAGTTTCTGAGGTTTCTGAGCGACCAGAGGACAACACCTTCATTCTGGATCCGTTGGAGTTGAGTGAAGCGGGATCCGAAGACAAAGATTCTGAAACTCCAGAGGTTTTGATTACTGTCCACCCTACAGTCACAGTTTCCCTCGCCGAGGCCGGAAAACTGCTCAAAAGTTCTCCCGACATCTCCGAAGATCTACAGCTCGGGTCGAGTTCTAGCTACGTTTCCGAATTAGAGCTTCCAGAAGAATCTACATCTGTCGAAGACACTGCGGAATCCCCTGAAGATGAAACACTTGTGGATGAATCACTCGTGGATGACTCACCCGTGGATGACACTCACGGTTCTGTCAAACCACCGCTCTTCGGGGCAGCTGCTCAGTCGGTCGCTGATCGCAGCCCAATTCTAGATGAAGCAGAGTCTGATGACACCATTGCCAGTGTCACTAGCGCGGCTCAAGCAGCGTATTCCAGCGCAGTGGCTTTAGCAGCCGATCGCTACTCCAGTGCCTTGTCCGTCGTTTCTGCACAAATCCAAGGTACATCTAAGCCCGTCCATGAGCAGCTTTTCTCATCGGTCTCCGCTGCCTACGGTGGTGCTGTATCCGCTGCAAGCCAAAAATTGAATGAGGCGGTAGCAGCCGCTTCTTCTGGAATCTTCAGTGCAGCGCCATCCCCTACAAAGAGCTCAAACTTACCTGACTGGAACAAGGTCGAGTCTATTGCTGCGCAAAAATTGAAAGATGGACGCCTCTGGGCAGAAATTCAATATCAAAGCGTTCTCATCGGCCTTGGCGCAGCTACTCCTACCCCAACGTCTAACCCTGAGAAATACTATGAGCAGGCCAAGTACCATTATTATGCTGGCCTGGGCTTGGCCCAGGACCGCTACTCCAGCTTCATGGCGGCAGCTTCTTCCGCTTGGTCAATGAGCACGGCCACCCCGACACCCACAGACTTTGTGGGTTCTGCTTCGTCCTTGGCATCAGTTGCCGGAAAGTCAGCAGCATCGGCTGCCAGCGTCGCTGACGATGCTGTCAAGTCTGCGTATACTGCTGCCAGCGAAAGCGTCATGTCCATAGCTCAAGACGCGCAAGATACGATCGAAAATGCAGCGGACGCTGCTGCAGAACAAGTCGTAAATATCGCCGGCGCAGTTGCTGGCACATGGGACATTGTAGTCTCACGAATCAGCGCTGACGTCTATGGCCAACCCTCTGCCATCGGCTGGATGGAGGATGCAACCCAATCGGCTGCCTCGATTGTTGCGGTCGCCACCGACGCTGTGACAGATTCAGCCTCTTCTGCCTCAGATTCCGCAGCCAAACAATTTGATGCAGTCAATAAGATCATATCCGAGTTGGTGATTGGAAAGGAGCCAACGTATAGCGAGAGCATCATGTCCAGACTCAGCGCAGTCTACGCTACCGCGACATCCAACGTGGCCGGCTTGGCCAGCGATGCCAGCGCTGCGGCTTCTTCCGTGGGAGACAAGGTCCTCAGCGCTGCGAGCCAAGCGACGGAGGTTGTCAAAGATTCGGCGCAGAGAGTGAGAGATGAATTGTGATTACACCGGCGGGGTCTCGAATGTGTGGTGTTTTCAAACACCGGCAAAATAACGTCGCGGACAGTAGCGGCAAGGGCCCGTAAGGGCCTTGGCATAGGATGCTTTCATCTCACCGAAGTAGTCTCCTCTGCAATGATACTACAGAAATAAAGTTGGTCGCTCGCGGAAGGCTAGCACCCATAGCGTCTATATGGCAGGGTCTATACTGGAGGCAAAAGTAGGAGAAGAAGAACACAGAAAGAAAATGCACGACGACGAATCCTCCACACCTTCTTTCGTTACTTGGATGCGGCGGATGCGAAGCGAAAAGCTGGTAGTAATGGATGGGAACTTTTACGACGTCACGAGGCTGTCATGTTGTTAATGGGCGGGATACAAGTATTATCGCAATGTCGGCGCCGCCGCTCGCGAGAAATCCTTATGCTAATGTGTACTTATAGTCTGTGTTTGAATGAGACTTGGGTTTTTATTATGCTGATGCTAGATCAATGGCCCTGGCCCCTGTGAACGCATCGCTGGCGTCTGGTCTAGTATTGAATATGTATCCTATACAACTGGATAGTCAAGCTTTGACAGTTGAGCTCCTGACGTCTGGGCACTCGTGTTGACACCGCAGCAGAGCATCACAGTTACGGAATAAGGACATTTATCAGTAAAGCTGAATGATTTGGCAACGATCATGAAAAGAAGAGGCATAAAGTGAAGCTTTATTATTTAAATAGGGTACGAGTTACTGTAAGCATGACACATGGTTACCCAGGCGTTTCGTTGCAGGTTTCATAGGTGGCAGCCAAGACCTAAGGCTTGAGCGAGCGTCTCGAAAAGGAGGCGAAGCCGGACTGTGGTAAATTTCTCCGCCTTTGAAGTCACGCGGCCATCGGCGGATATGAAAGCCCGGGGTGCAAGAATTTGAACCCTACCAGTTGCAGCTGTGTTCCTCTCTACTCCGTAGACTCTTCCTCTCTCTTGCTGCATTCTTCGCGGTGTTTCAAGTGATCTTCCACATCTTGCAGGGCAATATCAGCAGCTGAGGACATCGACGATGTCTATCGCAGGGTATATAGAGGTATCTACAAGCACAAAACAGTGGCCAGACGGCTGCGCCCACTCTTTTGTGCAAGAATATCCACACCGGAAAGTTCGAACCATGGAACCTGGTGCGCGGTCAACGTCCCTCCGACAACAAGGCCGAGTCCAGCGTGAAATTTTCTCCCGGCAACCTCACGGTGAAGAAAAACCCCCTTGATCTTTGCCTTTGCCAGAAGAAATTTCTGCGCTGGACTCGTCCTCGTTGTCCGACGTACGTTGGCTGTGCATCGGGTGGAGACGAATCAGATTACGTGGTTCGAACTTGCCGGTGCGGATGTCGTCGATCTCCTCAGCGGACACGCCAGCAAGTTCGCGTACGATGGTGCGGACCAGGAGAGGTAGAAGCCTGGGTGCGTTCGGTTTCGGCCTGCGCAAGGGGCGCCTGCAGCTCTTTAAATTCGGCCTTTTGACGGTTCAAGGGGTACCATAGTCGTGGGCGAGTCGGGGACGAAATCCCCAACTTGAGGGAAGATTCTTTCTCGGGAGCGTGGTGAGACTCGACTCACTCGAGGCCCTCAGTGGCCCTGGAGGCGATTCTAACCTTCGGCGTCTATAGGGGAATAAGTGAAAGAGGTTCACTGTAAAGTTCGAGCTTGAGTTTCCGAGTGGTTCGACGTTCGGGGTTGGAGTTGTGGAAGGAAGAAGGTTCAAGGAGGGGACGATGTAGCTACGCATCGATACTTGTCCGCAGATACATACTCCGTAGATGCAAAAAAATGTTCCTAACGATGTACATACAACAGCCGGTGTTCGCTGGTCGTCACCGACCCAACTACTGATCTGCCGGTTGGTAGCTTATCTATGGGAGAGCGGACGGGATCCCGAGTTCTCTACCACCTGTGGTCGTATGTGACTGACGTGGCGATACAACGTGATATCAAAGCTGTTTCACTTATCGGCAACGTTCGGCTGCTTTTGCCGCGTATGTATGTATGTATATTAACGCCGTACCAGTGGGGCGCACTGCGCCCCACCGCTGCCTTCTTAAGGGCGTCGCGGCGGTCTAGGCTAGGACTAAAACCCTATCTATATATGTAAAAGCTGAGAGCTGCTTTTGCCGCGAAGCCTCATTCCGAGACTCGAGTACAGTACTACAGAATTTACCTGTACAGACCTCTCCCTCTTTGCTGGGTGGCTTGAATGCTTGGGACGGACAATTGCTCCTCCGGTCTATGCACATAAAATCTCCTCTTGCTAGAGCTACGTTGTTGTCCAAGTGACCCAGTCTCATGTATGATGTATGTAGTTGGCGCAGTCACCACCTGGATCACCCACTGTACCCAGCTCGTAGCCACTAGCGACAACAATGGCCTCGCATAAAAATCGCAAAACCGCCTCGTTCGCCGTCGCGTTGCGGCAACACACTTCCATGTACTCTGTACGTACATCAATTAAACTCCCCATTCAATCGGAATGAATAACTATCGGCTACGAATGTATCGCGTTTCAATTGACCACAACACGTTATTTGGACACATTGTGTGGTCGTCCAAAATGGCCCCGATGTGGCGGTTTGCGGCTTTTGTGCGGAGGTGGACTATGTATTTACCCAACGTCACGAGCTCGGTATGAATCGGCCCACAAGTTACAACAGCAGGGAATGGACCTAGGCTGTCTTGTGCTGTTCCACATACGTCATGTGCCCGTGCTGCCTCGGACGAACGTTCAAGTATGTATGTCTACTCCGTGCTGCGCGACAACTTCCGAAGCGCCCTGCCTCACATATTCTGTAGCAAGTCCTGTGCATGAGGAACATCTTCACCGCGACAACTCTGCGAAGACTCTGCGACAACATTACCAGAAGTGAAACTGTCATCTCATCTGCCTAGATGGCCAGACCGATTCATTCACTGTAGCCATAGATCCGGCATCTCGCAACCATCTCACGCAAGGGAGTAACCATATCTTGCATAGTATTCCTCGGCTGTGTGGAAGTAGCTGCCAGATTTCTACGTGAATTCGTTTCATTCGCTAGGTTTGCACTTTGGGCATGCCTTTGTTGTAACACAAAAAGGTCCTGTTTGAACTTTGAAGAATGGCTTCCACCGGCATCGATAGCTGCCAGCTTCCTGCCTACTTTCCTGAGCTGGAGAAAAATGGCCCTGTGGAAGCTGACTCCAAAAACGGATCTTGCAATGCTTCTGTCCGTCGACTGTCTTTACCTGTCGGATCAAACCACGATGCTACTCATCGAAAACTCAAGCCTCGTCATATCCAACTCATCGGTATTGGTGGCACCATCGGAACCGCTCTATATGTGCGTATAAAATTTGACGGAGTCTGGATTCCTCCTCACCCGTTCCATTCCCTTTGCTTCTCCTATTCCATACTTTGCTCGATCTTTATGCTCAGGTGTCGTGATGTCTTGTAGGTCCAGATTGGAAAAGGCCTCCTGAATGGCGGCCCCGGAAGCTTGTTCATAGCCTTTAGTGTCTGGTGCACTTTTATCTTAGCCGTTACCTTGTGCATGGCTGAAATGGTAACTTATTTGCCCATATCCTCGCCCTTTGTTCGCTTCGCGGGGCGTTACGTCGACGAGGCATTCGGATTCGCTGCCGGCTGGAATTTCTTCATTTTCGAGGCTGCCCTTGTGCCGTTCGAGGTTGTCGCCTGCAACTTTATACTTCACTTCTGGACAGAAGCCATTCCGACTGCGGCTGTGATTATCATCGTAATCATTTTGTACGCCGGTATTAATCTTTTGGCGGTTCAATGGTACGGCGAGACTGAGTTCTGGGCCGCCATTGGGAAAGTATTACTGATCATAGGCCTCGTCATCTTCACCTTTGTCGTGATGCTTGGAGGGAACCCCCAGGGTGACAGGTTTGGCTTTCGATTCTGGAAGGACCCAGGCGCTTTTGCTCCCTTGTATTATGAAGGGTCCCTCGGGAAGTGGCTGGGGTTTTTGCAGTGCCTCATACAAGCTGCTTTTACCATTGCAGGACCCGACTACGTTTCCATGGCGGCTGGTGAAGCAGAGAATCCCAGAAAGGTCATGCCGCGAGCGTACAATGCTGTCTTCTACCGCCTCACAGCCTTTTTTGTCTTGGGAGCACTCTGTGTTGGTATCCTGGTCCCCTACAATGACAGTGAAATGAAGGCTGCTTTCAAAGACTCGGCACCCGGTGCTGCTGGCTCTCCCTACGTCATTGCCATGAACAGACTAGGCATCCGTGTGTTGCCGCACATTGTCAATGCCATGATTCTGACGGCAGCCTTTTCCGCGGGAAACTCCTACGTTTACTGCGCGTCGCGCTCTTTGTATGGCTTGGCCCTCGAGGGGAAAGCTCCCAAGTTCTTGACGATTTGTACCAAGAAGGGCGTGCCACTGTACTGCGTCGGCTTTGTCCTTCTATTCGCTCTCCTCGCATTTCTTCAACTTTCGCAGAATGCGTCTATCGTGCTTGACTGGCTCGTGTCGCTTGTCACTGCATCGCAGCTCCTCAACTTTTGCTGCGTCTGCACTTCGTACCTATGCTTTTATCGAGCTCTGAAAGCTCAGGGTATCAGCCGGGATTCGCTGCCTTATAAAGCGTGGTTTATGCCCTTTGCTGCCTATTACGCATTAGTTACTGCTTTTGTCATGGCTTTTGTGGGCGGATACACGGTGTTTCTTCCCGGCCATTGGAGCGTTTCAGACTTTTTATTCTCGTCAGTTGCTTTTCCATTCACGTCCTTCCATTGTCCGACAACGCTTTTCTCCTACCTTCTTCTATGCCTGTGGTTGCACACCTTGCTGACGCTCCAGATAGATACACCATGCTTGCCGTTTTTCCAATACTATACCTGGGGTACAAAGTCGTACACAAGACCAATATTTATAAGCCCGAAGAGGTTGAACTTCTCAAAGACTTGGATACCATTGAGGAGTATGAAAGGCTATACGTCTCTAAACCTGCAAAGTATGCTGTTACCTTGATTATGCCTTATCCTCCCTCTTCTTCTTCTTCTTCTTCTTCTTCTTCTTCTTCTTCTTCTTCTTCTTCTTCTTCTTCTTCTTCTTCTTCTTCTTCTTCGTACGCTCACGTAAGGCTAACCGAGCCGTGTAGGAACCGTTTTGAGAGAGTTTTGGATATTGTATTTGGGTAGAAGAGTGTACTATGTAGAGATTTTGTAACCACGAACCTGCAAATAACTATAGGTTTGGCGTTCAGATTCCTAGATCATAACGAACAACGCATGATCCAAAATACACCATAAAGAAGATGACTCGCGTTCAGTGTCTGCGCCATATTTCTATGCCAAAGGTTGTCGAGGTGTCATTGGCATCACGGGGCATCTTTACTCGCATCGAGCTCAAGATATCGCACAAGAGAAGTATAGAGTACGTCAAATAAACGCCCCCATTCCGCCGTCATAGCCACACACGTCTACTCATCTACCCCGTGTCCACTTTTCATCAGTTCTCGTCGTTACTGCCAAGGTCCTCATTGTTCCCTAAGCCGTCCCGGCCCGCCGTAAGCCGCCATCGTGCGTTCTTAAGTCGGACCATGAACTCTTCAACAACATCATGGGGAAGAGGCTTGCGCCAGACGAAGTGATGGGTACAAGATCAATGTCTCGGTTGGGTTTGAGACCGTTACCAACTCTAGGACGCTCAGGGAGTGAGGTTCAGGACGGATTGGTGAAGAGCCAGCCAGGCTGGACTTGTTGACGGAAGTGAGACGCGAGCGCAGCTTTTCCTAAAATGAGCGGATCGGGCAGAGCAACCACGGGCCACGGATAATCGTGCCTGGAGGCAAGCGTTGATTCCCCCGCGACCACCTTTTTTCTTCACTTTTCACTTTTTTCTTCATTTTTCTCTTTTTTCTTGTACAAATGTAGCACGGGGCAGGCGTGGAGGAAGCTGGCCATGTTGCTATCGACTGGGGTTCATTCTCAGACCCTGGACGTTTTCTCAATGGTGCAAACGAGATTAGGACTAGCGGCCGTGCCTCAAATCCTGTGCCCTTTTAGACTGTTGGCTCGACGTCATGCATGTAATTTCACCTCAGCCGGTAAGCTTCAAGGGTCCAAGCAATTGCGGGGCTGTTGAGCTACTTTCCGCCCCCTTTTTTCTTCTTGCAAGTTGTCGCGTGCCACATCTTCCTTGGTGGTTGTTCTTGGTAGAACAAGCTCTCAACCCTCCTTTCAGTCAGCTGCTGCACAGGACACGGCCCGGCCCTAATACATGCGACGAGAAACCTGCAAGCCTATCAAATTGTACGAATCATATCACATACCGCCGCCCGTCACTGTCGCCTACCCAAATCAAACTCAGGGATCAAAAGCATCGCACTTTATCGAAAATGAGTGGCTTGGACTCTCCCGACATCTCGACAGCTTATGCTGATGTCCGCAGCGACAACAACGCCACTAACTGGATGCTTATCTCATACGCAGCACCCACAGGCAACAAGCTCACCCTCAGCAAGACGGGCACGGGGGGCATCTCGGAACTAGCCTCCGCGTTGGATGATGCCGAGGTCCAATATGGCTATGTACGTGTCGAGTATGCCAACGACAAGGAAAGCACGAGAGTCAAGTTCGTGCTCGTGGTCTGGATCGGTGAAAACACAAAGGTGATGCGCAAGGCCCGCGTCAGCGTGGAGAGTGGCGACGTGAAGCGCATTCTGGCGCATCATAGCATTGCTGTGACGGCCAGTGATCGCGCGGAGCTGGATGAGAAGGATGTTGTGACGAGGCTGCGTAAGGTTGGCGGCGCCGACTATAATGGCGGGCGTGGCTGAGAAGGCTGATGTATGTATGTATGTATGTATATTAACGCCGTACCAGTGGGGCGCACTGCGCCCCACCGCTGCCTCCTTAAGGGCGTCGCGGCGGCCTAGGCTAGGACTAAAACCCTATCTATATAAAAGCTGAGTCGTGCATAAAGAAAATAGAAGATACTGCTGCTGACGCCGTTTACAGGAGCCGTATCGAGAGTCGTAGCCCCTTCGAGCTATAATATCAATCTCAGTCATGAGAGCTGAGAAGGCTGAGGAGGGATGGACGGAAGGGACCTGGAGTTATGGCCTTGAATGCCAAATCGTGACATGTAACAACCGTGAATTCAGATACCGGAGTTGTCTTTTACACCCTACATACTTCCATTTGACTGTCTAAAAGAAAAAAGCTGGCGGCGACGACGACGACGACAAATCAATCCTGTCTCGGGAGATTGTTCATATTGCCTCAAAATGACATCCCGACGGGAAGGGCACAGCAGTGGTCAGCTACAGCAGCATCGGATTTGAATCCGTCGGTCGCATATATGTATTTTTTTCAGGCACGGCGAAGCAAGCTGAACATGCGGGCGTTGGATCAGCCAGGTCCCATCATCATATTCGCGGTCGAGTTATACAAATTCTGTGATGGTGAGAAAATTGGCCGAGGTTTGCCGCTGCTCCCAAAGTTGCATCTCGTCAAACAGACACCTTTATCTACCTATGCAATTGTGTGTGCATTCACATACGCAAAGCAAGGTTCTAGGTAATGAACCGCAGAACAAGCTTTTGCAGTGGCGCAATGGCTTCGGCGCGAAGGACGACCTATGCCGCCGCTGCCGCTGGCTGCCTCGGCGTCACTGTCTGTCTGGTAGGAAGCCGGTCGGCAATTATTCCACTTGTGACTCGTGGGATGCGAAACCCAGACTGGGAGCAATTCAGTGGCACGGCATGTAGGTACATAACTTCGCTGCGGCTGTGTGGACCGCCTTCCTCGGCGCAACGACCTCAATTCAGCGCCTGCTGGATCGACTGTTGGGTGAAGAATGCGAGAGTTGCAAGTGGCGTAGCATATTAGAGTAGATTGGTTATACTTATCTAATTCCAATGTGCGAGGTTACTTGCATGCGCTGCTGTGGCACAGGAACAACATGTTCCGAGTAAGTTTGTGATAGTCTCTGGACCGGGTGGTTCATGACACGTGCAGGCCCCAGGGTGCTCCTTCCAGACATCTGCGAAGCCGACGATATGCGATTGCTGTGGTCGCCGGTCGGTGTGGATTGTGGATGGACGTCCAAGGCAAAGGGACAACAATATGCCAGCAGGCCCAATCAGGAGCTCGGATGAATGCATGGATTCTATGCGGGCCTCCCACCTCGTTCGTTCTCGGAGAAGTCATGCATTGGGGCAAGCGCGCCTGTGGGCTCACCTGTACTCCGTATGCCGTACAGTACATACCAACTAAGTAGCGACCTCCTCAGCGCTGCAGCCCCGTGTAACGTGTTAGCTTCTTCCTTAGCTCGCGCGGATTTTGCACTAGATCTGCAACGGGCAGACGTAGAGAAGTACGTACCTAAAGATTCGGAGACGCCACCAGCAACAAAAAATGTAGTATATCGTCCACCGGTCGACCCCAGCCCTCTTGCTTCCTTACATATCGTTGCCTCGCGCTCGTCCTGACACCTCGTCGCCGGCAGAACTTGACCTGGGAAACGTGCCCTTCACCACGGCCCTTGTAGACGACGACTCCATCTGAGTGGCACGTCTTGGCTTTGACATACCACCTGCCCAGGCCTCATCCCTCATCATGACACTGACCAAGAGGGACTCTCATGGCAGCAGCCGAACCGGCGCCAATGGCAAGGTCAATCACGAGCTGCGCATGTCTCAAGACCATGACTCTGCCGATCAAGTCCTCGAGACCCTTGGCTACAAGCCAGAGCTGGCGCGAAACCGATCGACCTTTCAAGTGGCTTTCATGTCCTTTGTTCTGGCGTCCATTCCGTACGGCCTAGCCACCACCCTGGTGTACCCTCTGATCGGTGGGGGTCCCGTCGATGTGATCTGGGGCTGGGTCGCCGTTTCGGCCATCATCGCCTGCGTTGCTGCCTCCCTTGGCGAGATCACCAGTGTGTATCCCACAGCCGGAGGTACGTGTTGAATTTCAGGTCCTGACTTTATCAATTCGTTCCAGCACCAGAATTGAGCTGACAATTGGACATTTCAAAGGCGTTTATTACCAAGCGTTCATGCTGGCGCCTCCCCACTGGCGCCGCATCGCCAGTTGGACTTGCGGCTGGGCTTACCTCGTGGGCAACATCACCATCACCCTTGCTGTCAACTTTGGCACCGCGCTCTTCTTCGTCTCGTGTGTCAACGTGTTTTCGGATGATGTGGATCACCCCGTTTTGGAAGGAAGTCCGTATCAGGTCTATCTTATCTTCCTGGGCATCACACTTTTGTGCAACGCCGTGTCTGCTCTTGGCAACAAATGGCTTCCTTGGCTCGATGTAAGTCCAAGCCGATCCGGCGGCGTCCTACGCACACCCCAGAGAGAGACACGCAGGAGCACTAACAAGAAAGATGATATAGACTGCGGCTATTTTCTGGACTTTTGCTGCCGTCATTGCCATCATGGTCTGCGTTCTTGCCATTGCTGCGGAAGGTCGGCACAATGCTGAGTGGGTGTTTACCCACTTTGAGAACAACTCGGGATGGCCCGATGGCTGGTCTTTCATGGTCGGCCTGTTGCACGCCGCGTACGCGACTTCTTCTACGGGAATGATCATCTCGTGAGTCTCATACAAGCCTCTCTCCTTTCACTCTCACTACCCGGTATCATGGGAGTCGTTACCCATTAGCTAACTTTTTTTCCGATGTAGTATGTGTGAAGAAGTTCGACACCCCGCCACTCAGGTCCCCAAAGCCATGGTGGGCACCATCTTGATCAACACCATCGCCGGCCTACTCTTCCTCGTGCCTCTCTGCTTCGTCCTTCCCGACATCAAGATGCTCGTCGCGCTCGCGTCCGCACAACCGGTGCCCCCCATTCTCAAATCTGCTATTGGCAATTCCGGCGGGGCTTTCGGTCTCTTGATCCCGCTCATGGTTCTCGCCATCATTTGCGGTATTGGCTGCACGACTGCTTCTTCGCGCTGCGCCTGGGCTTTTGCTCGTGACGGTGCCATTCCAGGCGCCAAGTTGTGGATGAAGGTGAACCGTTCCCTGGATGTGCCCGTAAATGCCATGATGCTTTGCATGGCCGTCGAGATTTTGCTCGGGCTCATCTATTTTGGCTCGAGTGCTGCCTTTAACGCCTTTTCGGGCGTTGGCGTCATTTCTCTGACTGCATCGTACGCATGCCCTATTGCCATCAACTTGTTTGCTGGGCGTAAGGCCGTTCGGAATGCCAAGTTTCCTCTGGGGAAGTTTGGCTACTTTGCCAATATTGTTTCTATTGGTGAGTCTTGGAATTTGCATTGCGCCAGCAGGCCTTGGACCCCCATTTCTTTCTTCTTCTTGGAGCCTTTCTACCTTCTCAGGTTGAAGGCGATGTGGAAGCACACAAGCTAATATGTGCATTTTGCATAGCCTGGTCTGCTCTCGCACTTCCCCTGTTTTGCATGCCCTCGACTATTCCCGTCGTGCCCACCACGGTCAACTATGCCCCCGTTGTCTTTGTCTTTGCCACGGCGGTATCTGCCATCTGGTACTGGGTTTGGGGCCACAAGAACTACGCCGGCCCTCCTGTCCACGGAGAGTAAGTCTCTGGCAAGGGCTCTCCTTCACTTTGATTTGTCCGATCTGAATCTCGGGTTGATCACTCACTGAAGGGGGGGGGGGGGGGGGGGGGGGGGGGTGCGGCGCTATTGCGTATAGTGGGCGCGTACAGTGGTCTGGTGTGGGCAGTCACAGATGAACGGACTTCAGGTAAGTATCGTGCGAGTTGTGTGTGTTTGTGTGCATTTGCGGTCGCGCCTGATCTTGATTGATACCCCAAAGTGCCGGATTTGACGGCCAATGAAGCGAATTTGCGCCTTTTGTCTTGGATATGGGTGTCAAGCCGTTTCATTCCGTGCGTGAAACTCGATTGTTGTGCGTGCATGAGAGAAGCACGAGATCCGGCCACCACGAGTATTGTTGTATTGTTTGTCTTTCCGGAAAGCAATTCGGTGTCTGCGCAGCACAAGAAGCGACTGCAGCAGCCCAATGACGGCAAGCCCGGACTCCCTACAGCAAATAGACGTCATCAACGTTATCTTTGCATGGTTTGTCCTCCCGGAAAGCACTTAGGTGTCTGCACAAGAAGCGACTAGGAAAGCAGTAGCCCATTGCAACGACCAGCCCGGACTCCTCACAGCAAAATAGACGTCATGAAATATCTTGTGTTTTTTTTTCTGCATGGTTTGTCCTTCCGGAAAGCAACTATGTGTCTGCACATGAAGCGACTAGGAAACAGCAGCCCATTACAACGACCAGCCCGGACTCCTCACAGCAAATAGACGTCATCAAAAATATCTTTTGTTTCTTTTCTGTATGACTTGTCCTTCCGGAAAGCAACAAAGTGTCTGCACAAGAAGAAAAGCAGCGGCCTTTTCAACGACAAGTCCGGACTCCTTACAGCATAAAGACGCCATCAAAAAGTCTCGTGTTTCTTGTATGCATCGTTCATTTTCCCGGAGAGCGACAAGGTGTCTGCTGAGGAAGCGACTAGGATAGCAGCCCAATGCGACAACCAGCCCGGACTTCTTACAGAAAATACATAGACGTCATTTACAACATATTGTCAAATCCATTGGCCCCGTGTGACTAAGATATATGCAAATTACTCCGGCAAACTTCATGATTCGTGTTCTCCAGTGCATGCATACCTACTTCGTGAGGATGGCTCAACCCGTTCAGGATGGAGAGGCTGGCGCAGCAATATGTCTCAATGCAGACTTCGTATAATAGGAACATCTTTCCTTCGGGCCTAAGTCTGTGGCAGTGATGCTGTGGGATCGGAAGCGATGACTATGGCGATTGTGTTGTTCTGGCTGCTCTGCGGATCAACTCACCCTGTACCTTTTTTTTTCTTAATTAAACAACAACAACAACAACAACAACAACAATGTATCAATCTGCGTATCAAAGACAGCATGGCGAAACTAGCAGCCCTAAAGGTTGATCAATTACCTTGGTTTGAAAGGCTTTATGTATTGTCGAAGTCATTATCGTTATAATTCATTTATGGTTCTCGTCTTTCGTCTTGGAATAGTGTCAGTAACATGGTAATGGGTATGTGCACATGAGGATGAGTCTGACTTCGTATCCCGAGGCTTCAAGCCCATCGCCGCACTTGGAATTGCTGGTAGCTAATCTTTGTAATCTGATTGTTCAAGCATTTCTCTTGAAATAGAGGGACTTTGAAGTCGAATATGCGATTGTAGGAGTCTAGCATGCAGTGCGTGGCCCTCATGGAATCGCCGCCCACCATCTTCTACCTGCCGCTCATCGCTCCTAACGAACGAGATGTGCGATAAAACATTGAATCAGACCATGCAGTCATTTTGGGGACTAAGTTGCGATGCGCTTTTAGGACTAGGTTGCATTGGCGAGGCTATTCTATGTATCATTCGCATGTGCATATAATATGCACTTTCGTGTGCGTTCCTATCTTACACAGCACAGATGTGTGAACAGAGACTGAACGCACGATTCGGGTCATTCTTGAAAGAGAATCCTACGATTGATTCAGTGGCGATGTCTCATCCTCAGCGTCAATTTCGCTCGAAAATAGCAATTTCCATTCTCTCTTTGCCCATCCCATGCCTCCTCCCTACGTTTTTGAACGTCTTTGTCCAGATCTATCGTGGAAAGGGGGGCCTCTCTGTACCTACCCGGTTCCCAATTCGCTGCTGTAGAAACACTTGTCGAAACTCTCTCCTTTACACAATTTTCTCGGCAACGGTGCACGGACCACGTCCGCCCACTTCTGTTATGACTTGGCTGTATAACCTGCTGTAGC
>SRPN01000428.1:0-17840 GCA_018360045.1 Claviceps capensis | reverse complement strand
CAATCTGATCTGTCGTCTTGCTGCGTCGTTCTCCTTACATTCTCTCAGCTAGGCAGGGCAGCCCTAAGATCACGTGGGGTGTCGGACTTTATGGACATTGAAATTTTGAAAAAAAAGTGGGAGCGACCGAAAAAAATGGAGCGAACTGATAAAAAGTGGGGGACGGTTACAGGTCATCTTCCCCCGTCAGTTACAGTCTATCGTCCCCCTCCGAGTGGACTTAGAGCGCCGACCATTTTGACTTTAATCACATCCGCTATGTCGTAGGTGGTATCAAGACTGGACAGCCCTCTTCCAAGAAGCATACAGATGCTGCGTGCCAGGCGGATGGGTCGAATCTGTCAAAATTGATGTTGATTTTCGCAGCGACGACAGGTCCACTGAGATGGAACCTATTATTGCCTCGTATGCAGATCTGTGCCGAGAGGGTGGCAAGGTATTGAACCGTCCCTTCTTCATGCGAAAGATACAGCCACAAGCATTTGACGAGGCTGGCTTCGTCGAGCAAAGGGTAGTTCGATACAAAGTATGTACATACTGTCATTCGTCATCTGTCACCGGTGGGGTGATTTCACCGAGAGAAGTGACATTTCAATAGGTTCCCATCGGTCCATGGGCAAAGAATTCGAAACTCGCTGAAATCGGGCGGCTCACTAAAGCGACTCTGGAGAATGACATTCAAGGTAACGTATCTTCCATCCCCTTTTTCCTGTACTTGAACGAAGTAGGAAACAATTCCCACCTTTTATCATTAGGCTACACCTAGATGCTTTGGCACAATTCCCTCCAACGGCGAGCATGCGTGGCTCGTGAATATGCGAAAGGCGGTCCGTAATCCTAAGGTGCACAGCTACATGATTGTGCACATTGTATACGGACGGAAGCCAGGGTGATCCGGCTGTCGCATAGCATCATTGAGCAGCAATGAGGATCTGCTCTTCAAGCGCCTAAAAACATTTTCTCGTAAATGCATTGCTTCAATGCTGCCACGTTACCTTTTCTGTGGCATCCATCTGTTGTCAAGTGATCGCTTAGAGCTCCGACGCTACGAACACAGCCCACAACAGGTACCATACTGTTTCCAAACCATCACATACATCGGCAACAGCCTTTCCAAGGTGATCCAGTGAGGTCTGCCGCTTAGCCATATGTGCCATTCTTGGATCACGTCAACACCCTCGCTCCCTGAGGCCTGGCCGGAGATCCCTGATGGCTTGAAGGTCTGGAAGGCACGTCGGCCAGTTCAGAGAGCCTACCTTTTTAGCTCCTGGGTATTTTGGCACGATTCCAGCAATTCGAACGGGCACATGCTCAGGCTGAAGGCTTGGCGTATCATGTTTCGCTAGCTAGGGCGGGCACCCATCCTTGAGGTGAGAGCACCGATCTAGGTGCGTGAACCAAGGCTCGAGAAAGTCCCCTCGTCAGCCGCAAGCTAGATGTCTGATCTGCCTGCTGTCAAAGCTGGTCGGACGAAATTCCTAGTGCGAGGCTTCGAAACTATTCGAAAGGCATTCGACGGGTGTTATGGCATCGCGATGACTGCTCAAAGGTGACGGGTTGGTGCGTGGATGAAGGTGCATTGCCGGGATGAAAAACGGAGGGAGTTTTGTGTTATATACCGATTTGCATTTGCATTGGGCCGCCGTAGATACATGGCTAGGTACTTACCTTGGTACCTAGATATATGTACGTAGCCGATATGTACATACTCCGTGCTCCGTACAATGTGTCGAGAATTAAAATGGCACTTCGTTTCGCGACAGAAAATGACCTTGGCTACAACAACAACAACAACAACAACAACACGACAAACACATCGCATCGTTTTGTACAGTCGCTGCGTCTTTTCATTGCGGCGTTGCATCACTCCAACGTGGCATAGCGATGCCCCTCCCGTTCTACCAATCCCGTTGCTCGGCGAACGCATCCAGGCCCACAAGATCATCACTCATCATACCTGATTGTGGCCAAAAAGTGCCGTGTCGAACGTACCCAAACTGCAGCCTTCAGACTGGTTGGAGAGCCTCAAATGACTTAGTCCGCTCAGGTGGCTGGTTGCTATATACGCCGCTGGAGCTTCCAAGGGAAATCAGTTACAGCGCGACTGATGCGGCACTCCTTAGATAGCTACAGCTATTTGCAGGACCGAGCATAGCTGATGGCGTAGAATGCATCTTTGTCGGCATTTACACAGGTAGATCCGACTGTCCGAGAGCGCGGCCAAAGTTGAAGGTTAAGGTAGTTCCCGCGTAGCGGAGTACATACAGAGAATACAGTACATACCTGTTTTTGTCCCTTGGTCACTGGCCACGTTTTCCATGACAAGAGACGCCAACTTGGCCTGTAGGATTCAGTCAACTCGAATGCTATCCACGGAGGAGGAGAGGCCTCTGTGCTTCTACTCCGGAGGCATGGCCAGTCCACATGAAAAGACGATGGCGTGCATGAATAAGATCGAGTACTTCGTATCTTATCATTCTTATGTTGCGGAAGCCATTCGGACATTCATGACGTATACTGCTGTCATGATATCAAATCATTCACATGACTGTGAGCCTGTGACATTACGCAAGGCCACGCACACAATCGGGAGCTGCCACGTGGTGGCGCATTCGAATTCCAGACGAGTTGCGATACGAATTTACCTGCGGCGTACTGGAAGTCCAGTTGAGCTTTGCTATGGCCCAGCCACATACATTATACGCTCTGAAAAGCATAAAAAGTCTGGTGCAATGACCGTTCCAGTGCTTCTTGACAAACCACTGGAACGTTTCACGTTTTATATGGACTGCGCCAATGTCCATTCCTAAACGTACATACACATATAGGTACGGCAAAGAAAAGTGCTTCACACTAAAGAAGCTTTGGGCCAAAAGCCATCTTACCCAACGAAGCACCCATGGCTCCTCGGCCATATACCGACCCATTAAACCCCTTATACAAGCTCAGACTAGGCGGCAGATCCTGAATCCTAGTCCCCCACTTGCTCTCCTTGCTTCCCAGTGTGAGAACCAGCTCCTTGCCTTCAGTGAAAAAAGAATGATCGATCCAATTCTTATAGAAGGGCTGGCCGTTGAGTGTCGCACTCTGAATGTAAATGTTCTTATAGGTCGGATCAAAGTTGACGTTGCGGATTATCGCCGTCTTGCCGGTGAGGGGATGCTTGATCTGGACGCTCTCAAAGAAGGGCGGCGTAATCAAGTAGACGTTCTGCCCGGGGTTGGGGAACAGCCCCATCATGGAAAAGGCCACAAAAGAGCCCATAGCACCGCTGTCGTCGTTGCCGGGCAGGCCCTCGGGCTTGGTGGAGAAGAACTGTGGAATATAAAAGTGGCTGCGACGGGCGGACTCGGCAGGGCGGCCGGCGTAGTGGTATTGAAAGACGGTCAAAAATGATGGTTCATTGCCAATATAGGTGATCTTCTGGTCGTGAATGTAGTTGAGGCGTTTGGCATATCTGTCTGGTCCCCCGTAGAGGGTAATGAGACGAGCTTGGTCGTGGGGAACGAACCTGTCGAGTGCTATGCATTAGCTTTGCACTCCTTGTCTGGGTTTGTCCAGCTTTTAAAGCGAAAGCCTTGCCCTTCTTTTCAATGAAAAAAAAAGACGAAGAGGAAAAGCAAATCGCGCAAGAGGCAAAAATAGTCATGCTCAACTTACAAGCCGTACTCCCATACACTGCTTTCAAACGTCTCCGGTCCATTACTCTGAAGCGAACAAGAACTCTTCGTATCAGTGTTGCTGCACTTGAGAGGATCCTGATAGCCCCAGGTCTGGTTGAGATACTTGGGCTGAAAGAAGCCAATAAAGCCCGTGTCAGTTCCGTTGGGGTACAGTGACGTCTGATCCGCCTTGTACAAGTTGAACCAGTTCCCACTGCTCGCAATGTACCTTTCCTCGTCATCTTTCTTTCCGAGACGATGTGCCATCTGCGCGATGCAAAAGTCATTGTAAGCATACTCGACGGTGCGACTAATGCTTCGGGTCAGGGTGCCGAAACCCTTGTAGTCGAAATCTTGGACAGGAATGTAGCCCAGACGTTTCCATGAGTCGATGCCACCGCGGCCGTGGCAGCACCAGTCGAATGGTTCAACCTCAGCATCCTTCTTGACAGCTTCGAAGCCCTTGTTCCAATCGATGCCGCCTTGAATGCCTTTGAGGTACACGTCGGCAAGCACGTTGTCGGCGTTTGAACCACCCTGAGTGTAGCCTCTACTAAAGCTCATTCTGCAATCGGGAAGCCATCCCTCGTTTTCGTAAATCGAGATGAGTGAACGGATCATCTCAGCCACGGCGACCGGATCCAATATCGTCAGAAAGGGGAACTGCGAACGGAAAAGATCCCAGATGCAGTAAAAGGAGTCGAAATATGGCTCGCCGTCATTCCAAAACGGGTTCTCTCCGGTATAATTCTGAGGATTCAACATCGTACGATAGATTCCAGAGTAAAAGTTCTTGACAAGATCGGCATCAATGCCCTGAGTGTTCACTGCGACGGGGCTCAACTTCTCCCTCCACGCATTTTGGGCATTCCGTATATGTTTGTCGAAGTCAAAGTTTGGCATTTCTCGCTCGCCATTGGCACAGGCCTGGTCACTACTGACGAAGCTGAGACCAACGCGAACGTATACGGCCTTCTGTGCATTGGCAAAACGGACAAATGCACCCCCGGGAAGTGGATAGCCGTTGATGGAGCGTGAGATCTTCAGCTCGTGGACATCGGTGCTGGCTCGGCTGTCGGCGTATATTCCGCTGTCGGCAATCTGGGCGCCGTAGAAATCGGTGCAGAAGTAGGGTTGATATCTGCCCTGGGCGAAACTGGAGACGAACACGGCGTTGCCCTTAATGCGGCCGGTGTCGGGGTCGACGGCGATGGTGCCGTTGTCTTGGCGTGAATCGGAGAGGTCGCTCAGGTCCTGCAGAATCAACGGCTTGTCACCCGCAGCAGCCCCCTTGAAGGTGAAACGAAAGAGGGCGGCATGCTGCGTCGCTGTCATGTCAACCTGCGGACCGCTATTGAGGGTGACGCCGAAGAATCCCGGCGTCGCTCGCACACTATCCTCAGAGAAATTGCCATGCCGGATGCGTGCCTTCTTGGGGTATGCACACAATTTGACGTCGTTTTCAGGACAGCCATTGTAGGGAAATAAGGGAAAGTTTCCCAACGACGGCGCACCACCCGTGCCGGAGTCGTGCAAAACACTGAAGCCCGTGATGGGCGAGCCGTCGAGGGTAAAGCCGCCTTGGTTGCTCCCACTGCTAGTGTCGGCCACGGCTTTGGCCATTCCGTATGGGAGTGTAGCGCCTGGGAAAACATTTCCACCGTTTCTGGATCCAATGAGTTGATCGACGTATTGGAGCGGGTCGAGAGATGGTGCAGCGGCTTGGACGGTGGTGACGGGTGTGAAGAGGTTCACGTTCAGTATCAACACCGACGCCCAGGCCAGCACGTTGGAGGTGGACATGATAGGGAATGAAAGTGGGGCTCAACAATGCCGACTCCCACTTGTGTCTTTGCCAGGTATCCTTGGAAGTTGGCAATGCCGTGACAATTGCCAGCTCGCGAGGAAATCTGGACATTTTGTGCAATTTCAATAGAGCATGTGTTTGGGATCATCATGTTTCGTCACGCTCTGTTTTTGCATGTGTCATTTCTTCTGGACTCCGACTGGATTAGCCATGGTCTGACACCTATCTTGTAGGGGGTCAATCCTGAGTCCTTGACCCTCCAATGCCACCGAAAAGATGGTTTCGTAGGTGTGCATGTGCGTGTTTTATATGTGGTGCTCCGTCATTGATAAGATATGCACTAGGCAGTCCGATACGAGCGTCCAGATCGCTTCTGGCATCATAACCTCGACCTTGTGACTAGCTTTCCAGTCTCATGACGCAGTGCGTCTCTCTGGACTACCAATGCAATGGCACCCAGATTCCAAGTTCCTACATACCTACATATCTACCAACTCCATCGGTCTATGCATGTACGTGCTTGGGAAGTTGCCGACATACGGAGTACATATGCACATACATGCACATGTCTACAGAGCACCTATGCACGTACATATGTGTGTAGTGTAACTGCTCTCGGGTCGGGTCTTCCGGGGAATACAACCGATGGTGGTTGAACAGAGAGTTTTCGTAGCCCGAGGAACCTTACAGGACGTGATTGGCCAGACTTTGGATTGACGTCATGTGTAATGCGATCTCAGAAAGTTCTTCGCATTGACGCACTCCACATTCGCAAGTTTGCTCACATGTTGTCTCAGCGAGTATTTTGGCACGGGCTATGCATAACATAAGATACCATAAGGTCTTAGATACAGAGTACACACATGCTTTGCTCAATCGTTCGTAAACTTATTCCGTGTTCCGTCTGTAGAAAGATTCAAAATGTGCGAGACCTATGTACAAAGCGACATGTCACATCACTCCTGAGTCCTGACACCTGAGTCCTGCGGCCTGGCCTGCCTTGTGCGAAATTGCGTGCAGAAAGAAGCCTAGTGCCGCCGTCGTCCTTTTAGCGCGTCAGTCAGTCAATTCATGGGATGGCGCACATGGAATCTTTCGAATGTCACATCTAAAAAAAAAGACGGGACTTGACTGGATTGCTCTTTGAATCTCACCACAAAGTAAAACACACGCTACCGACTATTCATCTGTTGCTCTGCTCCGCAAAAAGCCAGCATCATGAGAGTTACGTGGGCAACGTGCAGTATCGTGCTGCCCTTATTTGGCTTCGTCCACGCCACTCCGGCGCCAACCAACACCTCATGCATCGCCGGGCCTCCTCTGGCTCACTGGCCGGCCGAGGCGGCAAAGGCTCTGAACGACATGATTGCCCGAAATGCTCACAAGGGCCGGTACGCCATCTTTGACATGGACAACACCAGTTATCGATTCGATCTGGAGGAGTCGCTGCTACCATTTCTCGAGGCGAGGGGCATTCTTTCGCGCGACAAGTTGGACCCGTTTCTCAAAATCGTGCCGTTTGAGGACTCCGCTTCCTACAACGAGACTCTGTACAGCTACTATCTGCGGCTCTGCGAAATTGATGATGCAATCTGCTATCCGTTCGCCGCACAAGTATTCAGCGGTATTCCCCTGCGACAGCTCAAGACCTATGTTGATGAGTTGATGGCGCTGAACGAGACGATTTCTGTGACGTATCGTGCCGGAGGACAGTTGATGAACTCTACTGTTAGCCCGCCCAAGGTCTTTCGTGGCCAAGTCGAGCTATACAATAAACTCATGGCGAATGGTATCGACGTGTACGTTGTCAGTGCTGCGTCTGAGGAACTTGTGCGCATGGTTGCCTCAGACCCGAAATACGGCTACAACGTTAAGCCGGAAAACGTAATTGGCGTCACTTTGCTCATGAAGGACCTCAAGAGTGGAAATGTTACTTCGGCACGAAAGCAAATCCACGATGGCCACTATAATGACGGCAACAACCTTGACCTCGTCATGACACCTTTCTTATGGACACCCGCTGTATGGAAAGAAGGCAAATGGGCTGCGGTTTTGGCATACATTGATCCGTGGAAAAGACCAATCCTCGCGGCTGGTGATACTCCGGACAGTGATGGGCCAATGCTATTCCAGGGCGTGGATGTTGGCCGTGGCGGTATCCATCTCTGGGTCAATCGCAAGGAGAAATACTGGAATCAGATCAGCAAAATGCGGACAGACTCTGCAGAGGCGCAAAAGCGCGAGGGACTGCCTGTCTGGGCAGATAAGAACTGGGTGGTAGTGAAGCCTGAAGATATCCTGTGAATGGAGTGAAGGGGAGGCCGTTTCTCAAACGTCGCTCTGATTGTGATAATGAGTTGCCTGAGAGCTCAGAGTTCTGGATATCGCTTCTTTTGGTGCCAACTATGAGGCTCTTAATTATAGTTGCTGTTACGTTGAGTTTTTCATCTTCTTGGCGATTTCTCGGCAGGCTGACGAGCATCTAATTATATAAAGACGGCGAGGGCCAACGTTATGTGGTGAGCACAAAGCGACACTGTTAATTACCTATCTTCGAGTGAGCATTCATGTTTCTCAACAATGTTCAGCCGACACGCGTGCTGGACCAGGACCCAAGTGGCACAATTCCAATGAACATACTCTGACTCTTGATGCAAAAACACTTTGAATTTACCTACATATGATGGACTGTAATACGGTACTGTACATAGACTCAGTTCTACGCGATGTACTGCCTGCCCAGTGCCTGGGTAGATAAGGACAGGACGGCAGACTTCAGTGGACCCCTAAGAGATCACGTAAACGAAGTGAAGAGAGAGGCAGCTCATCGAACGTCGCCAGCTTCGTTATAAGTGTGGTGCAAAAGAGTTGCCACAGAATGCAGTATGGGAATGAGGCAACAACTTACAAGATTCATTTCTCCGCTTGTGTTTGTGGCAAGTCCCGGGCCTTTGACTAGAGTTTAGTTTAATGCAACCTTGCGACCCGTACTCATCGTATATATGTACATACCTGCAACAAATTGCCGTTTAAAGCTGTTGCACAAAAGAGTGGGCGCAGCCGTCTGGCCACTGGTTTGTGCTGTACATGCCCCTATATACTCTGCGACAAAAGCACATACCATCCACCGTCCGGTACAAAATGACGTCATCATTCATGGCTCGAACCATTTTTCCGTGCGTCATCAACGAAGGGAAAGCAGTACAGAAGCATAATCGCTCTCATCTCGTATTGATTACATTATGATCATCTACTACACAAACTTGCGCTTCACCTGAACTTTGACACAACTAGGATTCTGGGGCTTTCCAGTGCCGAGAACCCAGGCAAGGGTCCTGTATCTGTACCCCGCAAAGTAAGTTTCGCACACGTGCCAGGTCTTGAGGGCGCGTGAACGTTGGCCCGACGGCGGCGACTTTGTATCATCGACATAGGTGGCGATGTTCATTTCATTGTTCCTATCAAAACACACCCATTGGGCGTTGCTGTTGCCCGGGAAAAAGAGAGGCAGGGCGACATTGGTGGATGGATCGACGTTCAGTGTCATGGATGATGGGATCGGGGGCTCTGACAAGTAGAGTGTGTTATGATTGAGATGCCCAAAATGATACGTAGAAGCCTGCTAGCTTACGCGATGGCAGCTCCCACGTCAGGAGCCCTGGCAGACCGCCCGGACCTGGCTGGACGCCTTCGGTGGTGTTGTGATGAAATTTGGAGCCATCTTTACTGTACAGGCAAAGGGATTCGATTGCAGCGCCGGTGTGGCATGTACTAAGGGCCAGGCCGTGCAAACTTTTGTTTGCCGACTGGAGGACCAGATTGAAAGGCTTGGACTGGATTTCTTGACCAGCTGCGAGGCTAGTGGCAGTAGCGATTGAGATGAGCAAAGTTGCTGCTTTCATAACTGCGTGAAGTGTAGAACAGGTTGTGGGGGTTAGGAGGTCACAGACGAAGTGAAACTTCTTCAGCCTTTTTGGAAGAGAGGGGAAATCTATGGAGAAATTGGGGCTCTATGTTGTGCTTATATACAGCACGGATATGCAACACCTTTCGCAATTTGTGTGCCACGGGCGCTATTCTCACCGTCGAAGAGGGTGTGGAGGCGCCACTTGTCAAATCAACTAACAGTAGGTCAACCCGCACCATTGATAATTACACGAGACCGCCTCGCTTGGCAGATGTCGCGATTGACAAAGTCGGCGGCAGCATTCCAGCAACACCATGTCTCACCCGCGCGACGGCCGGCAAGTTCTCGTGATTTCAGTCCGGCTTGATGGCAGAATCCACCTGCCCCTCTTGCCGTCTGATTTGTCTGTATCCATAATAAACACAGACTTCCTCTTTTCCTCTCTTCCTGTCTTGAAGGTGAGGGCTGTTGAGCGGTAAGTCATGGCCTGGAGGTAACTGGCGACAAGAAGACGAGCAATCCCGACGTGTATGACATTTGAGTGCGGCAAAGTGCCACAATGAGTGATACGAGGTAACACGAGTCATCATGATCATCTCACCCTGAGTCGAGGCGGCAGTGGTGCTCGATGGCAATGCCACAGATAAAGGGAAACAAAGCATACGACCCGCATGGGCAAGTCTACTCAAGTTCGGTTAGCTGAGATGATACAATCTTTGAAACGCCGTCATGGGCACTGGCGTTGCGAGAACCTTTCAACAAGAGAGGAATTTGCATGCGGAAGTCTGATTGTGGTGTCACTTGAACGCGAGGGCCGACACATGCGATGTGACTTGTATGAGGAAAGCGCCTTGCCAGAACTGTCGGTCCTTGCTCCGCTTTCAGTTAGCCGCCCTATCACCTCGCAGTTCTGTTATTTGTCATCGCTCTCTCACATTTTTCTTGTGATGTTGTTGCTGCTTGTTGAGGCACCTACCTTCTGTGATCAAACGCTTTCTGTGGTGTTGTCGTGTCAGTCTGGATTTGCATGTTTCTCTTGCTATTCTTCAGTTGCATTCCGTTCTGTTGGTTTCCTAGGCATCTGGAGAGATCGTATGAGACATCCGAAGTTCAACAAATCGGAGGCCAGTTTGGGCAATTGGATAAAATAGTTGAGGGAGCCCACTGAGGATAGGAAGGGAGGAGAAAGTGAGTTGGGTTTTGGTCATGCTTTAGGACTTAGTTCCTGTTGTGCGGATAGTGAATTGAGTCTGACTCTATCTATTGAATCTAGATCCCTATATCACGGTATGATCGTGATACGAGGACCTTGCAGCAATATCTGGGGGGCAAGATGGAGTGTTTATATTGACTGAAGAGCTAGATTATTCGGTGGATCTGAAGGGTGTGAAAAGGTCTTCTCGTCTCACGCACATCACGGAGTACACGTGACCTGGCATGTGACCTGGCTACACTTATTCCACCCACCACAACATTCGACGCTAAAAAGTTAAAAACCGATCGGGTGGCGGAAGCAAGTGCTGAGTCCTGACAGACGAGCCTAAAGAAAACTTGCTTGGCGAATAGTTTTGCTCAAGTCTCGGGCGGCCTGAGAACAACAAAGCATACCTGCTGCTATGTAAACTCCCAAGCCTGGTTTTGCAGCGCAAGAAAGTCTCCTTGTCGTGGCCTGGAATCACTTTGCCCTTGATAATTCTCTCGAAGTGTCGCAATTGCTGTGCACTCCTGAGTAACTATCTGTGGCCCATCTCGCCATCTCGCTGCGACCGTGTCTCACATGACGTGCGGGCATTCTTACTCTCACGAATCTCTTGGTCCCCAGCAAAACTTGATTTCAACTCTCACAAATCTACATCCTAGACGCGGTTGCCGTGAGACTCGGCCATGACGGCTGACGACTCGCAAAAGCGATTGCGTCGGTGGGGGCATGTCCACGCCTCCGCTCTTCGGGTCAAGATGTCAGCCGAGCTTGCTTCAAGATCGCATACCTTCACATATGACATCAGATCAAGGTGATCGTACCTTGAAACGTTGGGATAACTGAAGTGGGGTCGCTGAGAGCCCAATCTCATTAGCACTGAGTGCTCTAAAGACACTCAAGATGGTTCTTGAGCTGATCAAAAACAGCCTCGTTGATCAAGCCGAGGAACGGTGACCTGGACAGTATACCTGACGAGCACGGGAAGGAAGAGACTGGACTGGCAGCACGGATGTGGCCCTTGAAACAAAAACTATCATTGCCTAATTGCGTCAACTATTCTGTTTACTTACAGCGGTGCACCGGCAACTTGAACCTCTTTTTGGCATTCAGTCATTGGAACCATGACTCTATCAATGCTAGTCCTAGTCGACGGGTGCGATCCGACTGAAACGTATCATATTGCGCTACAATTACAAACGACGTAGGATAGGAAGCATACTTTGCAACAAACTCCTATCTTGACAGTATGGCAAAAAGAGCAACTAATGAACACGCAACGCTTAGTATCATTGAGTGTCCCTCGAGGGAGGAAACTGCCTTGCTGGTTTGTGCACCATCACTGGCTCCACTGTAGTTTTGCTCAGAAAATTGGTTATCGGACAGCGCGAGAACATTCGTTAAATCAGAAGTAAGTTGAACCGATGTCTCTCGAGCCTCCTCTGGTAGCTTCCCATTTACAGAATTGATCAAATTCCGAGACCTAGCACTTATACTCGAAATTTTAAGACGAGCTACGTCGCACAATCCTACTTCCTTGAAGCTCCCTTTCTTTTCTTTCAGACTGGCTGCAAGACTTTGTCCAAGTGCTGTAATTTCATGAACTGGTCGCATCAGCCGTACGGAATCGAGGAAATCAACGTTGGTTGTTCCGTTGATCTTCAAGGCGTCGCTTTCAAGTGCTGTGATCAGACCGTTCAAAGCAGAAAGGAGAGGCTCAGGATCTTCGAGCCCTTTGGTAAGCGTCACTTGTAGCTCCTCTAAACTCTTTTTTTACATTGTCTAGAACATTTGTGATTGTCACAAAGTTTCTTTTGAATGACGATGATGGGTTGTTGTGGGCCAGCGCCTCAAGAGTAAGGCAGAGACAGAGGAGTGAGAACTTCATCAGGCTTGGTGGGCAGATCTACGCCTTTGCCGTCGGTCTTGATGCTTGATGCAGCGCTCATCGATACGCAGCAACAGGAGAAGAGGAAAAGACACTTATAAAAGCGTTGGTCTGCGGCTCAGTACTGACTACTGAGTGGCGATAGAATTACTGCCTGCTATAGCCTATTTGTTGCACAAAAGAATGGGCGCAGCCGTCTGGCCACTCTGATGTGCTTTGTTTACCCCTATATACCCTGCGATACTATTTGTCAACGATCTAGTCCCGCTCGCACGCATGTTGCATCGAGAACATACCACCTGAAGATGATAGATATCAAACTGAACAGAAACAGCAACGTGGTGTATCTGCTACCTCAGACATTCCTTGCTATGCACGAATTGCAGCAAAAGCTCGTGTCCGCCGACGCTTTTATACCATGCCGTCTGGGACACTTGTCCCTTGAGTCCCGCGGAGTTTGTGAAGTTGGACATGTTCACGGTGAACACGTGGAAAGCTGCAGACGTCATCTGATTCACTTGCCATTTACCTTCTGCCAAGCAAGTCGTTCGTCGCTCTTTCACATATTTGCGAAACAGTTGTCACGCATCGCGAAGAGTTACATGTGCCATGATGTAATGTCTCACGTGTGGTGTGCGCATCCTCCTGGCCGGAAAACATACGGAGTAATTGTCGAGAATGCTACGCAAGAGCGAAACAGAACCTGCACTTGACGTCGGCGCAAGCAGACATAGCAAAGGCTTCGAGAAATGGAAAAACAAACAGAAGAACAACATACAAAGCAAACCGCCCTTTCCTGCTACTCACACGAAATCACATGTATGATGTCGACGCAACACCCCACATCAGCAACATCTCATTGGAATCTTGAAACTCAAGCCAGCCCCAGATTGTGGAGTCCATTGTTTGCTTCACATAACTACCTAGGGCAAGTGCATGACACCTTTTCTTTACAACCAACAAATTATGCAATCGAGGGCACCAACACCTCATCGACCTCAAATTGAGACGGACGAGTCGCCGGTCCGAGGTATATTGCGCCTTTGCTAACAAATCCCAATTGAGCTTCTCACACGAGTATGTACCAGGTACGGAGCACAGGTACAGTCGCCCCGCGGGCCGCCAAGGTTGGGTACTGTCGCGGAGTACAATATAGGGGCATGTACAGCACAAACCAGTGGCCAGACGGCTGCGCCCACTCTTTTGTGCAACAGGTACGCAAGGCACGTTTACGGTACATTAGCCAACGCACCGTGATTGGCCACGGTACTTGTAGCCTAGACCACATCTCCATCTTCAGTGCGCCTCAAATCAATTGCCGATCCATTGGCAACATCTTCTGATACCCAACAGCCATGTGCTCCGTCCGGCCCTGACATATGATACCTACCTATGTAGGTGCATGTGCTCTCACTTCTTGCATCTACGATCAGCTCATATATCTCCACGCTCTCGCAGCAGAGGTGCAGGTCCCATTGCCTTTGTTCTATGATGTCTGGAGCTTGATTCCGCGACTTGACAACTCTCTCCGCCTGGACCGTCGTACAACCTCAGCATGGGATCTCAAAATGGCATCACCATGAAAAGCTTTTACTCGAAAAAAGCGTCTCAACTCGAGTCGTCAATGGTTGAGCTAAGTGTCAGTAGCTCCCCGTCATTGGCGAATGTGGACAGCAAGAACACTGCGCAGTTCGCCGCGCAACAACTATATCAAGATGGCATGGTGAACTTGATTCCCATGCCTACATATGACCCCAAAGGTATGCAGAATTGACTTGCAGTGCGGGTGCGAAGTTAACTTTTGACAGATCCATTGAATTTGCCCAACTGGAGAAAACTTACTGCTATTTTTTCTCTTTGTCTCTTCGGATCCATGGCGGCGGCGGCGGAGTTGATACTCGGTGCGATGTTACCGGTCTTTAGTTTCGAATATGCTGGTATCGACCCTAAGATTCTGGCCCATGTACACTTACCGAGTGGCGTCAACGGCCTTACCGCTCTCGCCGCATTTCCAGGGCCCCCAATTTGGAAAATCTATCTTCTAGGCTCTCTTCCGATTCTCATGATTGGAGTGGCCAACTTCTTTCTTGTTCCATTGTCCATTGCTGTGGGACGCCGGACTGTTCTCCTAGCAACGGGCATTATTGCACTGGCGGGCTGCCTATCTTCTGGCTTCACACACTCTTTGGAAGCGCATTTGCTTTGCCGTGTAATTCAAGCTCTCGGTGCTGGCACTGTGGAAAGCTTGATCCCCTTCATTATTCAAGACATTGTGTTTTATCACCAACGAAATGCTGCGGTCAGCGCTGTTTTTGCAACCCAGGTATGTAAAAATCATCGGACCACTGGTCACTTGACACTATTATTAAGACCGCCGATCGGGAATGATAAGCGTTTGAAACACGCGCTAACTGTTCAGCATAGGGCCTGATTGTCGTTGCACTCGGTATCTCTGCTCCATATATAGTCGGTTATGCTAGCTGGAGAGTCATTTACTTTATAACTGCAGGCGCAGGCCTGCTGTTTTGGATCCTCATGTTTTTTGTCCTTCCCGAAACCAAATTTGACCGATCAGATGATGAAATGAGTGCGTCCTGATATTTTTGCGCCCTTATGATTATGTAAGCTAACTCTGTATTTCAGAAGGAATCCCTGCGATCCCTCTTCGACCAGGCCAAGCCCGCCCAGACATCGATTACCAAAACTATCCCGCCCGTAACTGGAAAGAAGATTTGCGCGTATACCAGACAACAGTCGACTGGAGCGAAGGGCTTACTGCGCTTTGGGACAGCTTGCGTACATTCTTCTACCCTCATCTGCTTTTCATCACCATGCTGAATTCCGCTGTTATCGCCGCTACTTTGGCATCGGGCTATACCGCCGCCCCTCAGCTAATAAGCGAGCCATGGAGCTGGCCATTTTTTCATCTCGGATTCTGTCTACTGCCTGTTATCATAGCCGCTGTTGCATCCTTTTTCGCATCTGGATGGGGCGCCGATCGCTTGGCAAACTGGTTGGCCAAGAAACGAGGCAATCGCGAACCTGAGATTCAAGCTCTCAACCTTGTCCTCCCATGTTTAGTGGGCGTGGTTGGCTGTCTTCTCTTTGGATTCGCGGGAGAAAACCCGCAAAACTTTCACTGGATGGTTTTTCTTATTGGTCTTGGCATGATCGCCTTTTCCTTTCTTGCCACTAACACCATTGGCATCGTTTACGTACTTGAGTCCCACCCGCATTTGGCCGGTCCTTCCCTCGTGAACATCGCATCATTTCGATGCCTCATTGCATTCGCTCTTTCATTTCGCGTTTCGGAATGGGTTGCCGAGCTAGGCTACCTCAAGACCTTTCTCATATACGCAGGCATTCTTTCAGCCTTCATTTTATTTATCCCCATTGTTTACGTCTGGGGCGCGGGGTGGAGAAAGCATTTGGAAGCTCAGCTTAAAAATCGTGGCGGATTCGTGCGGTGACGGAATCTAGCTGATCCTCAGGATATAAGATCGTGTCACATCTGGAGACTGGCAAATCAACTATGAAGCGATAATGTTGAGTGATGTCATATATGATATGACCACTGGACCGGACCATCTCTGGGCTATCGCTGATTAAGTGGTCGCTATTTAAGTCAAATGCTTGGTATAGAGCGCAAAGTCTTGTCAGTCTTGTCTATCGCTGTAAACAATTTCTTTTGTCACTCATTCGTAAGATCATGTATAGTACAGTTCTTTACACTTTTGTATGCAGCGTGTTAGATTGGGTAACGAGCACATAACGGAGATCTTTTCGAGCCACCGTTGACCGACGTTTGTTCTTCAAGTCATTAGCCTTGAAAAAAACGCGGCCTATTCTTGGTTGCCCTTTCCTTTATACCGATGATGGACGCTACATATTAAGCGAGGCGGCCTCGTCTACCATTCCCTGCGCTTACCTTCCTAGAGATCGTACCAAACTTCTGTGTGTATCGATTTCCGATTGTTTCCTCTTCGCTCTAGCACAGCAATTTAACTCATTCCGGTTCTTTTCTTCTCTTTGGAAATTCATGCTGTGATCCTGTGAGGATTGCCGCTCTTGTGGTCTACTCTGTGGGTCTTCGTTATTGTCTTGCTGTAGAGATCCTGAGTGGACCTCCATTGTTTTTGGGTCTTTCCCACTCAGCCCATCATTTCTCCTTGCCCTTGAGGCTTGGGATAAGCCTTCGATTGTTATGATGCCAGTCCTGGAGGCTAGCCTCCAAGTCCGACGACTCACATGAATGAGCCAGTAGTGAGTCCAGGGGAATCCGGTGCATAGTTCGTGCACTGATACTGTTGGAATCGCTGCCCTCAACGGCACATGCGGACGTGGCCACAAGCAATGCATACGTGGTTAGTGGTCACACTGCGTGGCCACAACTAGCGCGCACGTGGCCTCACACTTCGTGGTATCAACAGCACGCGGTAGATAAGTCAGTTTACTCTGTTCTTTGTCTCGCTTCTAGATAGTTTCCATGAATACGACAGACGACTACGCTGCGCTTCGGGGCTGGAGAATACTCGCCTCGTTTCGTTTCGTGTTGGAGAGGGTCGGGCTGGGAAGAGGGAAATGTAAGGTTTGCGGAGTGTAAGTTTGCGCTGGCACCACCCTTTTCCGCGCCAATTTTGTGGGGCACAGTCCCTCTGGAGTCTGGAGTCTAGAGATTAGAATAATAGAGTCGCGCGAATAGCAATACTCCCTTTTTCGGCCTTCCGACCTCTCATATTTTCTTTTGGGGGATTTTAGAGTCGACTTTTCCCTCCGCCCTTGGGCCTTCACAGCACTGTCGGGTGGGTTGATTGCGACTGCGTCGCCGCCGCAATGGATATTTTGCTCACTCTGCTGCAATCGCGAACAGAATTAAGCAATCAGGTTGCAGCGTGCAGGCGTGGGATTGCCGAAGATTTTGAACAGTACAATTCAATCGCGGGCAGGCAGCGCGGAGATAGAACGGGATGGCGTGCGACTGCGTCACCCGCCGTAATGTTGCCTCACTCTGGTGCAAACCGCAATCGCAGACAGAAGACGGGCGTGGAGTCCCCTCACAATTGCGTTCAGAACAATGTTGGACGCTGGGAATTTATTAGGCAAAAGTATTGAGCATTCCTATTCGGACAGCATAAAATTGCTAACCGGACAGCATAAAATTGCTAACCGGACAGCATTCTCCATAATTCTCGTGACACTCCCCACTTTTTATGTACCCTTTCGCTCGTAGACAGTGTGCAAGGAAAGCATCACTGTTGCTCATCAACGCCACTCAACAAATTCTTCGTCATCATTCGTTAGCATCGCGCCTCGACTCCCACGCTTTCAAGCCGCTAGCAATGTCTTCCAACGTGCCTTCCCACATCGAATCCGATCAA